>PVHY01003474.1:0-50671 GCA_004024945.1 Uropsilus gracilis | reverse complement strand
AAAGATGAGAGCACTAATTCTTCTAATGTATGGACTTTGGGGCTACTTCGATGCTTTCTGGAAATGGTCCAAACTCTTCCTCCTCATATTAAGAGTACTGTTTCTGTACAGGTAAGAACAATAAATTTTACAAGTTAAATTTGTTAGAAATAGTATAATGTTGAAAGAATTTTCAAATTGTATTCAAATGAATTTTCTTAAGTTCATGTTCAATTATATTGATTTTACTTTAAGTGACATTATAATAGAAATCTTAGAATATATAAAAGGTAAACGTTTCAGTCATAACACAATAATAATGGGAAAGTTAAATGATTGCAGGAAATACACATTAAATATATCTCTTGTGTTAACTCTTGTAAACCGGTAATAGAAAAATCTAACATTGACCTGTATATGCTAGAGTTAAACATAACTAGCTGTTTGCCTAAATTTTTATTTTATTGACTGCAACAGGACTAGTCAGCAGCAAAACTAATGTAACTGCTGTGTAGAAATTAGTAGGTACTAGTTTTTACATAACCCATTGCTAAAAATGACTTTACTGAAAATGAGTATAGAGAGTAGAATTCTTTAGATTATCATTAAAATGTATTTTTATTTAAATTTCCTTGGGAGAGTTTTTAAAATACCAATATACTTTTTTTTTCTTGTTGGAAGTTTAACTTTTGTAGTATTTACTTATGATTCCTAGATTGTTCCATGTCAGTACCTGTTGCAACCTGTGAAGCATGAAGACAGACAAATTTATACCCAGCATTTAAAATCCTTGGCTTTTTCGGCCTTTACCCAGTGTCGGAGACCACTTCCTACATCAACCAATGTGAAAACATTGACTGGCTTTGGTCCAGGTTTGGCCATGGAAACAGCCCTTAAAAGTCCTGATGTAGGTATTTTTTTCCTGACCAAGGTTTTGACTATATATTTTATGATTTTATGCAAACCTAAGTGCAGTTTTCTGTTTGGTTCTCATTTTCCAATTATTTTATAATTGGGTAGAGCTAATATATATCTCATCAATGAAAGATTTTTCTATCATTGTGTGGTACCATAGTACCTTAATTTTTTTATTTTACAGAGACCAGAATGTATTCGACTTTACACACCTCCTTTTATTCTGGCTCCAGTGAAGGATAAACAAACAGAGCTAGGAGAAACATTTGGAGAAGCTGGACAGAAATATAATGTTCTTTTCGTGGGCTACTGTTTATCACATGATCAAAGATGGATTCTTGCATCTTGCACAGATCTGTATGGAGAACTTTTAGAAACATGTATCATTAACATCGATGTCCCAAATAGGTATTTACATATTTTTTAAAGTATCTTTGTATCAATACATTAAAGAAAAAATCCATATGCACACACATACATGTTTTGCTTTACTTTAATACCAAAATGTAATGTTATATACATTAAAATATTAAGTCTTATATTGTGGGTGCTTTTCACTTTTTGTAGTAAATACATTATATAATTAAAAGAATTAAAAATAATTTTGATTATTTTTCTTACACAGACAAGATTAAATTCCCTAAATTTTTAGTAATAAAGCTTAAGGTAATAATTTTAGCCTTAAAAATTTTGAAATATGAATCTAATAATATTCAATTTAAAAGAAATCTTATAAATCTTCTATGGATCATTGACTTTGTTCATAATCCCTAATTAACTGAATGAGTTAGAACTTCCTTTACTAAGATTGTAGATTGAAACCTTTCTTTTTTTTTTTTTTTTTTTTGAGGCTAGGTCTTGGTAAGTTGCCCAGGGAACTGCAGGCTCATGTTGCCCGGGCTACCACAGACGCAAGTAATCCCCAGCCTCAGCTTCCCAGGTAGCTGGGATTATAGGTGTGTGCCACCACGCCCAGCTATATTTTTCTGAAACTAGGTCTTGCTATGTTGCCCCAAGCAGGACTCAAACCGCAATCCCTGGTCCCCGCTGTGGCTTCCTAGGCTGCCGCTTATAGGCATTTGCCATTTTATGGGGTAGAGCAGTGTTCTTAGTAAAATTTGGTTGTTGTGGACAAACTCTGTTTTCATCTTATGTGTTTCTTTTAGTGTATATTTAGAAAAACAAATTAGCATGCCAAACATGATTATAATATTATTGCATAGGGCTTGTGTATATAAAGCAGTATAAAATTTTTGTGAAAACTGTCAAGCATTATAATTAAGGAACCAGTTTTTCCAGAAGTTTGAGCTCTTTAGAAATGTCATCTTTAGAATTTAGAAATATTTATAACTTTTTATTGTTTACAACAGGGCTCGTCGGAAAAAAGGTTCTGCCAGAAGATTTGGTCTACAGAAACTTTGGGAGTGGTGCTTAGGACTTGTACAAATGAGTTCGTTACCATGGAGAGTTGTAATTGGCCGTTTAGGAAGGATTGGTCATGGAGAATTAAAAGGTCAAATTGTGCTTTTATTATTTAGTACTTAAATTTCTGTTTATGTTAGTTCATACACAAAGACCATATTTAGGAAAGGTACTGAATAAAATGCAAAGGTTATCAAAGCTGTTCTGTGTCTAGCTACAAGTGACAATTCATATTTATAAGGATTGTTTATATATTATAATTTTAATATCAGCGTTAATCAGTAATTACTACAGTTACTCTGTCATCACTTACCATATCTTCCCTCTTCCTGCATATTATTCATCCTTTATTTAGCAGATGCTAATTGTTACTGAAATTAGGGGAATAAGGACTGTTGTGTAATAACAGTAAAAATTTGCCTTGACAGTAATTCCTACTTGAGACATATACTAATTTTAAAAATAAGGTTATGTTTTAACTTCGATTTTACTGAGTACTAACAGCGCAATTACTTTGAGTCATATTTTTTTAATGTTGATACCTACAGATTGGAGCTGTTTGCTGAGTCGTCGAAACTTGCTGTCTCTAAGTAAAAGACTCAAAGACATGTGTAGAATGTGTGGTATATCTGCTGCAGACTCTCCCAGCATTCTCAGTGCTTGCTTGGTAGCAATGGAACCCCAGGGCTCTTTTGTTATTATGCCAGGTTAGCCATTTTTAGTTTATATTCGGCTTGTTTCTTCATGTACTTAAGTTTATCCATTTAGAGTAAAATTGATTTTTATTAAAAGAAAATAATACCTTTCATTTTCTTTTCAGATTCTGTGTCAACTGGTTCTGTGTTTGGAAGAAGTACTACTCTAAACATGCAAACGTCTCAGCTAAATACCCCACAGGATACATCATGTACTCATATACTTGTATTCCCTACTTCTGCTTCTGTGCAAGTAGCTTCATCCAATTACACCACAGAAAATTTGGATTTAGCTTTCAATCCTAACAATGGTAGGTACATTGTTCTCTCAGGGTTTGTAACTAATATATTTTGACTACTATGACTAATTGTAGATTTCCAAAGCATATCTGTGTTCTTGACTACCCTTTGAATATTACCCTGTATGTCACAGAAGAAGACTTTGAAGACCTTGAAAACAGAAAAAAACTTTGTAGACTTGAGATGGAGTAATTATCCTGGATTATGCAGGTGGACCTAAATGCAATCATGTGTATCCTTGTAAGAGGGGGAGACATAAGGAAGTTTGTTTGCAGTAAAGACAAAAAGGCCTTTTGATAGAAGCAGAGAAAGCAAAGTCAAAGAGAACTGATACTATGTGATTGACTTTGAAGATGTAGGAAGGGACCATGAGAAAGAATGCAAGGAATATAGTTCTAGAACCTGAAAACACAGGAAAGCAAGTGTTCTTCTGGAGCATCCTCAGAGAGCATAGCCCTGATTATTACCTTGATTTTGGCCCTTGATTTTGATTACCTGCACTTGTAATCAGTAAACTGATTTTGGCTTTCTGGCCCTCAGAACTGTAACAGAATTAATGTCTATTGTCTTAAGTCAAGAAGTTTGTGGTAATTTGTTAAAATGGTAGAAGAAACTAATACACTAATTCTTTTATCTTAATGATAACAAAACTAGTGCTATAAAATATTCTATAATATTTTTACTTATTTTAGAAGGCAACCTTGATCATAAAATGTCTGTTATTGAGTGTCCTGTACTTAAATTTTGCAGCTCATTTTATATTCCTTTTTAATCTTGATTTATCAAAATAAAATAGTAATTTATATGAACTGCTGGAGTGGAGATGTAGCTTTTTATATGAAATCATAGATTGCATTTAGTAGAAAAGATTCTGTTGCTGCTCTTAGTTGAGAAAATGGCACATCTCTAAGAGTTACAAGTAAGGTTATTCTCTTTGAGAGTGTTGTACATTAACTTGACTAGTTAGCTTAATATTAAAGAATTAGGGTGTAAATCATAAAGTCTCATTTTAAATATTTTCATTTCTAGCATACTGTGTTTGCTGTGTATTAGTTTCCTACTGGTGCTGTAACAAATTACTTCACACTGTGGCTTAACATATGCTACTTTTCTGCAGAACAGAAGGTCAAAATCACTCTTAACTAGGCTAAAATGAAAGCTTAGGCAGGGTTCATTCTTTTTGAAGGCTATTAGGAAGATCTTGCCAACTTCTAGAAACCTTCTTCACCTCTTGTTCTTGGCTTCTTCAGTGCCATCACATCTCTTTGACTAACTAATCCTTCTACTTCCCTACTTCCCTCTAATTAAGACCCCATTGATTACCTTGAACCCACTTGAGTAATCCAGAATAATCTCCCTAGCTCAAAATCCTTAGTTTGATCACATTTGCAAAGTTCTTTAAGGTAATAATGAGAGATTACTGGTACTGGGATGTGGATATTGAGGTGGGGAGGCAGGTTCTTATTCAGATTCCCACATACTTGTTTATTTATATGACTCCTATCATAATACTTGGTACATGCTAAACACTCAGAAGGTGTTGTTTAAATTAACCTATTTTAACTAAAATTCATTAACTTAAACCTCTTTTAAATGACCATAGGGTATGAAAATTGTGTTTTAATTTTTTCTTTATTCAAATACAGATGGAGCAGATGGAATGGTTATCTTTGATTTATTAGACACACCAGAAGATCTTGATCCTGATCTCATAAGTATTCTTCCTGCATCATCTCCAAGTGGATCTCCTGTACATTCTCCAGGATCTCATTATCCTCATGGAAGTGATGCTGGCAAGGTAACTCTCTCACAATGTTGTTTATACTGTCTTTCATTAACTTAGTAATGGATTGCTATATGATATAAAACACTATTTTTTCCTTGGAAATTAGTGAAAAGTGAAGTTAGCAATATATTAATGTTATCACATTGACATTAGTATTTTGAATTCTGTCTTATTAAGAGCTATCTCAGGTTTTGCTTTCCCTGGCTCCATATATTCTAGATTACTTGGCATTTGGTACTTTTCTTTTAGCTTTCCTGCCACTGCCCTATACCTTCTATTTAGTTATAGAATCACAATAGCTGAGAACTGCATTATTGCTCTAAGTGCTGTAATTTTTACCAGGACTGTGATAATGTAGTAGAAATGTTAATTTTCTCATGCTAACAGGTAGAACATTGGACACCCCATTTGCTCCCTTTTAGTTTTTGCAGTTTTGGAAACAATGTCTTGTCCTTTGCTTAAAATCAAAATTAATTGGGCTTTAATTGAATAATACATCTTTGAATGAAATCACATATGGTGGTCATTTAATTATGGTATATATACATATGTTTACAATCTACCGTTTTAAAATAAGAAAGAAAGCCGGCATGGTGGCGCATGCCTGTAAGCGGCAGCCTAGGAAGCTGCGACAGGGACCAGGGATCATGGTTCGAGTTCTGCTCAGGGCAACGTAGTGAGACCTAGTTCCAAAAAAATAGCTGGGCATGGTGGCGCATGCCTGTAATCCCAGCTACCTGGGAAGCTGAGGCTGGGAATTGCTTGAGTCTGTGGTACCCTGGGCAACGGGAGCCGCGGTTCCACAGGCAAAAAATAGCGAGACCTAGTCTCACCAAAAAAAAAAAAAAAAACATAAGGAAGATTCTTTGTTTGGGTCTACCTTGTATCTTTTCCTTTTTTTTTTTTTAAACTGGAAAGATGTAGGTTATTGAAAAAAAATAAGGAAAAGCACTGGTAATTCACAACCTTAATAAAGCCATTTTTATTTTTAGAAAATTACTTTTCATATATATTTATATTACAGATTTCATTAAGTATAATTAGCCCTTTGACAATGTACTGTTGTTTGTTTGTTTTTTTGTTTTTTGTTGTTTTTTTTTTTTTGAGACTAGGTCTCGCTATTTTTGCCTGTGGAACCACAGGCTCATATTGCTCAGAGTACCACAGACTCAAGCAATCCCCAGCCTCACCTTCCCAGGTAGCTGGGATTACAGGTGTGCACCACCATGCCCAGCTATTTTTTTGGGTCTGGATCTTGCTATGTTGCCCTGGGTGGGTCTCAAACCACAATCCCCAGTCCCAGCTATGTTCCATAGGCTGTCGCTTACAGGTACGTGCCATCACGCCTGACTTGTTTTATCATAATTTGTTAACATTTGTTAGTCATTTAAGTATTTTATTGATAATGTTTCAGTGAGTATTTTCATTCATATCATTTTTCTTTTATCTATTTCCTTAAAAAAATCAAAATATACATTGATTAATTCAGAAGACATGAGCATCACTTAATTGTCCCTCATGTTGTCATAATGCTTTCCAAAGAATTGTTCACAATTTATAGATAGTGTTAGATGAACAAAGATAAAAATACTCTTTTTGATTGAGGGTTGGTGATTAGGAACTAGTTGGAGTATCAGGAAATAAGTTAGCAATTTCATTGAATTTTTTTTTGTTTTTCATTAAGCTCCAGGACACATTTATACATACTCAATAGGGACATAATAACACAGTCTTGTTAAAAACAGCATATTCATTTCCCTATGTCACTTTAAAAATAAAACTCATTCTTTTAATGCTATTATTTATTCTAATACTTATACAAATATCCTTCAGTATTTTTACAGTAGAAATGATAAGATAATATAACCATTTGTGTTTATATCTGATGTCTAGGTTTATCAAGTGAACTAACTATTTCTAATTTCATCTTTCTAAGGGTCAGGGTACTGATCGGCTACTTTCAACAGAATCTCATGATGAAGTAACTAATATTCTTCAGCAACCACTGGCCCTTGGTTACTTTGTATCAACTGCCAAAGCGGGTCCATTACCTGACTGGTTCTGGTCAGCATGTCCTCAAGCACAATATCAGTGTCCCCTTTTCCTTAAGGTATTGCCTTTTCTAAATAATGCTAATTGACAGCTTAAGTCCTAACAAATACACAAGTGAAGTCTTGCAGCTTTTTTTATTGAAATCTTACAACTTTTGTCTAAGTTCTTAAATGCACTTTCACATGTAACATTAGATCACAAAAATTAAGTATTTATGAAACAACTCATTTTTAAATTCATATAATGTTTGAACTTTTATTACTCTTAAGTCAAACTTCTGGTACTCTTGTTTTAAGTTTTTTCATCTGCATATATGGAATTTTAGGGTTTTTTTTCAGTTTCTAGAATAGTATATTAAAGTTTAGAAGAATTTACTTTTCCAAAGTCATAAATTGATGGTAGTTTTAAAACCAGACTGTTTTAATCACTTAATGATTGTAATTCTTTGAACTACATCATACTGCATTCCTATTAATGCTACATTGTTTTGGGTATTAGGAGATACATAATCTTTGTAGTAATACAAGTACATACATAAATATATTTATGCCTCCTTTAAAAAGCTTTGTATAAATTGCTGTTAAACTATTGGGTAGTTTTGAAGTAATGACATTCTCACACCACAGTGGTTTATTTTAGCAAAACAAATTAATTAACAAGTAGATATAATGTGATTTAGATTATAAATTATAAATTATAAAATGATAAAATGAGATGGAAAACTCTATCCAGAATTTATTGCTGCTGCTGCTAGTATTCCATAGTAATAAAATAAGATCTGATTCACTTATTCTTACATAAAGCCACCAGAAATTGACTTTTTGTTCCATAAATCATGTTAACTGCTTGCCAGCTGATTTTTATTTGTAGGGTAAAAGTTGAATACTATGCTTTATTTTCCTGGTGTTATATTTTAGTGGGTACTTTAACCCTAATGGACTTGGGTCTTTTAAGACTGTTGCTGTTAACTATAATTAACCTTTGATCCATGTGTCATTCAATCAGCGACATTTGAGATTAAACAGTGAATTTGATAGCATATTTATAAAGAATACAACTGTCTATCTAAATTGACTGTTAATGAGATTATTATATTTATGGAGTGTCAGCCAAGGTAATATTTTTATTATATCAGTTTTTCTTCCCCTTCCATTATATGTGCAGTAGTAGACTGTACAAATCTCATTACAAAAAAAACATATTCCCAAGGGGGCTTCTGCAGCTCATTAGTCCTTGGAGTTTCTAGAAAACAAAGGGTGCTCTGGTCCTTTGGGGAACTATTACACATGCTTTTTACCCCTTTTGTTGTTACAAATACATGTGTGTACATTAAAGTCTCTGAAAAACAGCAAGAAATAACTTTGCCTACCATTTCTCAATTATGACACTAGAAAAGGATTGTGTAACAGCTTTTCGTAGTTCCTGACCTTAGTGTTTCACAGAACAATTTTTTAGGAAGCACCACTTTTCAAAAAGTCCAAGGGACTATCCAGATTGTTTTCTACTCAATATTTATTTGCAGAGAGGATAGTGTAAAGTGGGCATTCACCCTCAGATACAGTGTAACAAGATTAGGACTTCTGGTCTGAATTACCAGGTAAGGCATAACTTACATAATTTTGTTCACCTTTTGTTTCCATGCATCTCATTTTATTTCTATACTATAGGCAATACAATCACCTGGTATGTTTATCTTTGCTTGGAAATATAATAGGTTATTAGCTAGATGATTGAAACTTTTCATCATAGAAATTAGAGCTTTGGTACTAATGACATTCATTTAATTTGTGGTGATCTGTCATGTGAGACTTATAAATCACAAATCAAGAGTTTATGATCAGCTCAAACATGTTTTTGGTTATATTGCTGAGTGTATTGCAAGAGTTTGTAAATATATATTTTAGTTGGAGAGGAGAGTACCTAAATATATAAAATAATACCTTTAATAGTTACAGCGTGATACCTACCATCTACCAAGATTTCCTGTAGTTAGTAGCCACCATCCTGCCATAGCTTTTTAATTCTGTTGTAGACATTATGTAATACATACATACATATACATGTATACATGCACATGTAGTTTATGAATAAAATTTTATTCGTAAAATAAAATTTTATTCATAAAATTACTAATTTTAATTGAAATGTGAAGAAGAGTACTGTATTCCTTTCATTTACTCTTCACTGATGTCGCTAAAATGGGTGTGCCATTTGTTACCAAGCCTCAGTTATGAAACTCAGTGGGCACCTTAAATATTCATTCATCTTTGCACATTGGAGTGCTCATAATTCCACCAAAGAAACCTTGTCTAGGTTTATAACTTTATAAGTAAAATACTTGCTAGACTTGGTTGTTATCTGCGTAGTCTAGTTTCTTTGTAACCTAGTGAGAGTTTATACTCAGGTTTAGTACTTAGTTTAGTACTTCCTGAATATTTTTTACACATTTAGGCAGGTGAGATTTAGAAATAATTAGAAATCCTTTTATCTAGGGTTATCTAAAAAATTGTGTGGTATAATAAACAGTAAAGTTAAAGAAAGAAAAGGAAGTAAAAAGATTCTGTACTAAATTAGTTACAGGACAAGCAGCTTTTTAGTGCTACCATTCATTGCAGAGGTCTAAAATGTATTTCATTAAGGAATAGACCTTGGGGAGGTAAGATAAAACCCATAAAATTTTTTCCATTTGACTCATTACCTATTATTTTTTTAAGGCCTCTTTGCACCTCCACGTGCCTTCAGTGCAATCTGACGAGCTGCTTCACAGTAAACACTCCCACCCACTTGACTCAAATCAGACTTCAGATGTCCTCAGGTAAAATTTCTTTTTACCATTTAAGTTGCACTTTGTGGACCAGTATTTCCTTATAATTTCTTTTTACCATTAAGAGTTCTCCATTGCAAGCCGGGTGTGGTGATACATGCCTGTAATCCCAGCTCCCTAAGAGGTTGAGGCTAGGGATCACTTGAGTCCGTGGGTTCAAGACAACCCTGGACAACATAGTGAGACCTAGTAAAAGAGTTCTTCATTGCAACTTAAAAATACAGTGTTGATCTTTATGTTTTCATTATCTTTGACAGTAGTCGTCAGTTGCGTACCCTTGGTATTCTAGATAAATTGTGTTATTCAGAATGTTTTTCTTTCGAACATGTAATTTAATTTTGAGTATGATTTTTATGAAAATTTGTTACTTTTAATTTCTCTTAGGGCTCTCTGTTCTATACTTTCCACCTTATGTGATTTTGAATCTTAGACAGTCATAGTTGGAAACTACTTCCAAAATCCACAATGTTAATGAATATACAGCTTACACGGTTTATTTGCTTTTAGGTTTGTTTTGGAACAGTACAATGCACTCTCCTGGCTAACCTGTGACCCTGCAATCCAGGACAGACGTTCATGTCTCCCAATTCATTTTGTGGTGCTGAATCAGTTATATAACTTTATCATGAATATGCTGTGATCTTCATTTGATGGAACTGTGCAAGAAAAGAACAAGGAAAAGGATATTTCGCTGCAAGATTAAGTTACATTTATCTTCTCAGTGAAAGTCATTTGTGATGGGGTCTAATTCTTATTACTTCAACAAATATTGTTTTGACTTGGGGGGAGGGGCTGTAACCCTGCTATTTTTCATTGACTATACTGAACTCTTTAGGATGATGACTGATCATACAAAACGTATTATAACATTTTCGTAGCAAAATTAACTTTTTTTTCCAGTCACAGTATTTGTGAAAAGTAATGAGCCATAGTACCCAGTCATGTTCAATGAATATTAAAAGCATGGAGAGGAAACATGAGGAAGTGAATTTCAACATATGGCTTCAGAACATCAAGATGTTCTTGTATTGGATTATAGTATCTAGTATTCAAAAAATGCCTGCATCTCTTATTTATTGTAAGTTTTTAAATGTATAAATTGTCTTATATTTCTTAACCTCTTTTATAAAAATTTTCCTAGAAGGTTTATACTGCCTTCTTGCTTTAAAGCAATTGGTCTAAAATATATGTAATCGTCTTAATTAAAAAGTTACAGTAGGGTTGCTTTTAGAGTATTATTTTTTTGTAAGGGGGGTGGGTGGGACAGTAAATTTGTATTGTCTCAATGTACAGTTTAATGGGGATAGAGGGGGAATAATGTCCATACCATTGTGTGTGGAGGATTTACAGCTAAGCTGTAGTTGCAGAGTACATGTACAGTAATGAAGTTCACTGTGTTTATAAATTGAAAAGGTACCGGGTCTTACAACATTTTATATATCACACCTTTACAGAATAACATGATGGCAATATACAAGTGATATTGTTAGGTGGTTTAACTAAGAATAAAATGAGAATTCTTCAGTTATATTTTGTACTATGGTTTAGGGCTATGACTAATATTTCAGGCCATTTCCAGTGAAAGAAACTTAGTTTTACAAGAAAAACATTTGCTACTGAATGCTTAAACTAATTTTGGTGTTTAATGTTACATGCTTAAATTTTTTTTTTCAGTTTTAACAGTGGCACATGTAGGCATGGGAATATTATGAAAATTATCTTCAGGATCTGCTATATAAGGTTGAAATTTAGCCCAGCTCTAGGCATTTTACAAATTATTTTAAGAGCAGTCACTCTTGATTGTTTGACTTTTTTTTTTTTTAAATTAAAAAGATTGGGAATGTGTGTGAGAGTATGCTTATGTATGGATGTGTGTGTGCAATCAAACTGTGGTGTAAATAGATTCTCAGTGAATTCTGGTATTCAAACTCTATTCCACTAGTTTAAGAACCATTTTCTAAACTTTAACCTGTTTCTTTTGCCTTTTTTATTTATTTAATTTTCTTGGTTTGGAGATGGCAGTCCCAAACACCAGAGTCTGTTCTTTTCTCTAACACAGCTCAGATTAAGGTAGGGCATATGCCAAGGAGGTTCTCACCTCCCTAAAGAAGGGACTTGAATTTTAGGGACTTTAATTCACCCCTTCCTTCAATACAACTTCCCCCCTTCTTGTTTGCACATGCCAAGATAACTGCTTTTATGCAGGCTTTATACCCCCTTGAAAAAATCCTTTCTACAGTGCTGCTCACAAGAGAGTCCAAGTTAGCTGCCTACCTGTTTTGCTGACTTGAATTCACAGTCGCCAAGTCTACCTGTCTTTCTTGGAAGCAGTCTAGCAGAATTCTGAATTTGTACGTTCACTGGTTCACTAATTCTCTACAAGGACAAAATTAATTGTATTTACAAAACTTAAATTTTTTAAAAACAAACTGTTTTGTAAGTACTATATGCTTAGCCTAAATTTCACTTTCTTATGAACAATGTACTTCTTCAAATTGTGTATATTAAAAATTAGCAAGTCTTGCTTTTTTTATAAAGAAAAACAAATAGTGACAAAGATTTTCAATCATTTCTTCAAAATTATAAAATTATATGCAATCCCAAGGGTCAGCATATTTTGAAATTGAAATTTAATGATCACATCTCCACATTCATTTTTAAATTTGCTAACACTACAAATTATGTTGGCATGTTTTGTTCTGTACTTAAAAAAACTTGTCTGAGATTTGAGGGGAAAGATGCTTTTTGGAATTTCTATGAAAAGAGTATCTTTTTTTGATATAGTTAGCTCAATAGTGACTTTAAAATATAAAAGCTATATTCTCAGTTATTTGAAATAACTAGCCTACAGTAACCACACCTCAGTCTGAAATAGATTTTTAAAAAATTATTCCCTGACAGTTTCTTTTATATGGAGCCATACGGAGGGGACCCAATATATAATTCCTTTTTATCTGGGATTCAGGGAATAGCTCTCAAATATACAGGATTTATTAATAAGGTTGTTTTTTTCTTCCCTTCAGATATGAGTTCACATTCAAATATAAAATTACTACATAGCCATTAGAAAAGGTCAGGAAACTTCAGAAAAAAAATTAAGCCTTTTATGCAGGATGATGGATCTGACTTACTAATGTACTGTCACAGACAAGTTATCGTTAATTTTGTTTTGTTATCTAGGTAAGCAAAATAATATACTTCTACCAGTTGATCACCTACACCATGACTTCTTTGTTAACAGTGCTAATGTCTGTTTTTGTGCAGTTATCCATTTCAAAGCAGGGTGGAAGTTCAGTATTTTGGCATTTGAAAAAAAATTGTTATATAATTTCTGCTTCCTACCAGTGAGAAACATCTAGCCATACCTTTCTTATGCAAGCCATTCAGTTATCAGGACTGTGAATTAACACTGTATGAATAAATTTCTGTACACCCTATTGTTTTGGCCAGAAGGCCACCAAGTGTACTTATATGTAATCCTTAAATTTTAAAGTAGCTGTAATTTTTAAATCTTTCTAAACTTTTCTTAAACCACTAAAATTAAGCTCTTACTACTTAGTCAACTATCCTCAGCTGTATTCGTACTCAATTGTCAGTATGGCACAGATTACTGTATTAAACTATTCTTTCGTCTTCATATTTACCTTCTGAGGTAATTTTTTTTAACTTAATGTGTTACTACAAAGATTTGCAGATCTTTAATCAAGCACTATGTTAATACTGTAATATCAAAATATGTTGCATTATTTAAAATGTTCAAATTGAATACATTAAAAGGAAGTTTTTAAATGCTAATGTATCATATAATTTGCTATTCATCCACTATGGCATCGCATATCAGTCTTTAATACATTTAATGTTGCATGAGTGATGTTTTGGTCTGGGTTTCCTCTTAAGATTTTAGTTTGTCTAAATTAAGGAAAAAGTGTTTTTGACCTAAATATATTTTGTCTCCCCTTATCAAAAAAAATATCAGCTGGAATTCTTAACCTTTTGGTTTTTCTTGGCGTTTCAGTGGGCCCAGAACTGTGATTTAAATTTTTATAGTTTTTTTTTTTTTTTCCTTTTGTGTGGAGTATTAATTCAAAAACTGGATTTGGGACCTAAAATACTCATCAGGTTGATGTATTCATGTAGTTTTAAAAATAACTTTGTTTTCAAATTTAACTGGATGTGTGGACCTTAAAGTTACTGAATTTAAACTACAAATTGTAACATCATTACTGGACATGTCAGCATCAACCCTCTCAATAGCTTGGTCACTTTATGAAGGGGCGTTTTAAAGTTGTTTAAGCAGTGACATTTAATATGGTCCAATTGCTTTTTTTTTTTTTTTAAACGTGACAAAGAATAAGGAACAAACACTATTGCTGCCGAATGCCATAACACTGAGTTGTACAAATTGTGATTGAGGAAATGAAAAGGTTTATACTTTTTAAAAAAAAAAAAACAAAAAAAAATAACCAAAACTTCAAATGGAATAAATTATTCATGAAGCCTTCATTGTGGTGTCTCATTCTGTTCAAAGTAATTCCATCTAAAATTTATGTAAAAATTAAGAGCGTTTTTTTGTATCATTTATTAAAAGGGGCAACCTAAAAACTGAGTGATAAGCTTTTAACTACTCTATTTCAAATAATTTTATTTTTCTTTTATGATAACATTAAGATTCAGGTATTGCTACTATAGGATATTCACCACTAAATCACCCATAGTTCACCATCATGAGGAAAACTTAAACACTCATTAAAAGATATTTTAATGATATATAAATGTTCAATATATAGGGAAATTATGTGTGTGCATACTCATTTTAGACTGATGGGTTTGATAATAGTTTTATGGTCTATAGCAAATATTTATAGCTTAATCATATACTTTTAAAATTACATATATGTGTTTGAAACATGAGTATTGTTTAAGAGATGAACAATCCATCATAAGTACTTAGCTCTGCCCATTTTTTATTAAAATTTTTTTTTACTATTTTTATTCTTTAAATCACAAAGTCAGTAAATGGTTCTTGGGATACCTCCTTACTCCTCCCTCTGGTGGCCCCTCCATTCTCTCAAACCCCATTCTTTGTTGTTTTACTAGTCTGTGCTAAGTCCATTTCCTGTGGCAGTGTTCTTTCACTGTGTGGAGGGACTGTGTTGTTGGAGCCAGGTGAACCTTGCTGCTAGATTTTCAGTCTTAAGATTGCATTGGGCGGCCAGTCTTCATCTATTTGTGGTCTGCCCATGCTCTCTCATTGGAGGCTGACTTCTCCAGTCCCATCTCTGTTGTTTTGCTGCTTTATCTTGTGGTTTTAGGGGGTCTCAACCCCTGCCAGTGTCAGTGAAGAAGTCTGTGGATACAGGCATCCGTGAGTGACCATTGTAGATCATTTCCTCTGTCTCACATTGCAGCTTTGCTGTGGGGCTGATGCCCCAGTTCTTGGCCCTCCTCTCTTCACCTGTAGTGTGGGAAGGCCTGCCCATTTTAAACGCAGCCATTTTAAATATATTTGTCCTGACTTTGAATAAGGATAAACCCCAGAACTGTTGTGGTCATGTTGAAATGGTATGTTTTTTAAAATACCCTCTAAAACTGGGTTTATGTTGTTGGAACTATCTTATTTTTGCCTCTGTTTATATTACCTCTGATTTTTTTCTGCCCCCCCCCCTTTTAAACTAAAAGTAATTGCAAATTTTTTATTTTATATTCACTTGCATAGCTGCATGCAACCATTTTATTTGCTGTTTTCAGTAGTGGAAAGTAATCTCTGAAAAATCTGTTGTGTGGCTTACTGAAGGAAAAGATTTTTTTCCCCTTCAGCAGCTTAAATGCTTATTTGGTGCATAAAGTATTGATATTTATTTAGAATTCAAGCTACTTAGTTGGAAAGACATGTTCTCTAACTTAAGTAAATAAGATTTTTATATTGTGACCTCACTGTGCTACACCTTGGCAAAATACAAAATTTACAGTTCAAAATGCTAGTTAATCCCTTCCTGGAGAATCTTGCAAAGTTTCCTGTCATTTCATGAGAATAACTATAGATTGAGAGGTAAAACTGGAATACGGTGAACATTTTGAAATATTCTAGAATAAACTAATACATTGCACATAGAAATCTTGTTCTGATACTAATAGTCTAGTGTATAAAAATGTACTTGATAATTAACTTGAGGTGACTCACAATAATGTCATTAGTACCAAGGTATGACTACATTGATCTTTTTTACAATTAAAACCACATTCTGGCATCCATTTTTGTTTAATGATTTTATTTTCTAAATAAAAAATATGTTTGAGGCAGAATTAGAACTAAAGAAACTGGAGTACATAATGATTGTAGGTTTTTAAGGAATATAGAGGGAGAACATCTTAAGGATAAAGTTAGAAGTAACTTGAACTATATTCAGATCACTTGGGGTAAATAACCTAACAGATATTAACAACTTGGGAAGCTTCGACATTCAGTGTGAACCATAATCTACTAAACATGTTAAATGAAAATTTTGGGCTTTGCTTAAGTTATTTAGAGTATATTGCTCTGTTAAGTATTCACAGAAGTCATTTCCCAAGATACCCAAGAAAATACATTTGACTAAAGAAGTCCAAAAGGTACACAGGGTTGTATGAAGCGTTCATGTAAGTGGAGATAAGAAACTCTTTGGTTTATGATAAAAGATAAATTTAACTGTAATGAATGTATCGAGTCATTTGTTACCCTCTGATTTTCAATATCTTCTTTAGGAGAGTATTCTGAACTCTTCAATCTTAAGAGTTTTCTATAGCTTTAATCAAAAATTATTTGTGATTGACAAATATTGAAGTTTTTTTTTTCCTCCAAGAGTTAACCAACAGTACTGTGTCAAGAATGACCTCTTGTGAAGTTAAAAGTTTGATGTTTTTTTTTTTTAAGGGCCGGGCACGGTGGCTCGTGCTTGTAAGCTTCAGCCTATGAAGCGGCCGGGGCTAGGGATCGCGGTTCAAGTCCCGCCTGGGGCCCGTAGCGAGACCTAGTTCCAAAAAAAAAAAGCTGGGCGTGGTGGCGTGCGCCTGTCATCCCAGCTACCTGGGAAGCTGAGGCTGGGGATGACTTGAGTCCGTGGTACCCCGGGCAACGAGAGCCTGCAGTTCCACGGGCAAAAATAGCGAGACCTAGTCTCAAAAAAAAAAAAAGTTTGATGTTTTAAAGCCTTTATTTTACTATTAGCTATTACTATATATTACTATATATATTACTATATATGTATCTTAAGGAATGGTACATTTGAGTCCTTAAAGCATGTAGTGTCTTGCAGACTTGCATTTAGAATGCCTAAGTTTCAGTCTTCTGTTTTGTTCTTAAGCAAATCTACATTTTTTAGTAAAACTAACAATGTTCCTTCAAAAAACCACCTTGATAGCCTCTGTGAATGCCACTACCATCCATTCACTTGTACAAACCATAAACTGCCCTCTAATCATTTTTTTCCTGGATTATATTTTCATAGAAATTAATCCATGGTGTCAAATTTAGAATAATTTGTAAATGAGTCAATCACTAAGGTGTTTGTGAACTGCTTATATAATTATTATTGATAATAAGTAATAACCATTTTTGTTATTTGACCTCATTTTTAAATTTATGTTTTTATTGGTAATATATGTTCACCTTACATCTCTGTATACCCCGACCTTCTAATCATTTTTAAAGTCTTGTGTATTGACTGTCAGATATACTCATTTCTTTTTCCTTTGACCTAAATTTAGCATTATCCAGTGCCATACAAAGTATTTTTGTTCACTTATACAAAACACCCTTATATGGGTATACCACTGCATATCTCAGTTTCTCTATTTCCTAACTCAAGTTTCTCTATTTCCTTTGTAGTTTTTATTCTTTGGTATAAAATCCTTGATAGCTTTTGCCCTAAAGGTAGAAAGCAAAATTCAACCTGATGGTCTTCCGAATAATCCTTTAACCTCAAAATGGACCCTCTTCTCTGGTGCTTTAACTCCATATACTTCTGAATTCTTTGAATGCCCATGGTTATTCTTGCCATAAAGTCTCCGTCTGCTTTCTTCATAAACTCCATTCATAGAACAATTAATGTTGGTTAACTCTTACTGTGATACTCTTCATGGCGCCTTCATCGTATTTTTTTTTTTTGCAATTCATTTAGCAATATATAATTGTCTCTCCTATCAAACTACTCCATGAGGCAGAAACGAGTATACTTTTCTTACTGCTGTAGCTCTAGAACAAAACACTTAGCATATAGTGAGACATTGAAATATTGTTTTACTAGATTACTAGTGATCAATACCTAAAACTTAGCTGAAGACTTACCAGACTTATCAAAATTAGCTGAAATGTGAATCTGAAAATGATTAAAAGTAATTTCAATAACTTTCATGTTCATGTTAATAGAAGTAGGATCAATGAACTACAAATGTTGCACTGTGAGATTTCCCTACCTTCTACCTTGTAAATTTAGAGAAAACATCTAACCTCTAAAGTCTCTGCTCTTTCACACAAACTAAATCATAATGATACCTTTCTAATCAGTTAACTTCAAAAGAAATTGCAAAAATTACTTTGAAAATTTTTAATGAAAATGAGGGAGGATTAATGTCTATGTCTTCTCAAAGAGTCAAATTCAGAATTATATAAGGCTTAGCAGGAAAAAATAAAGATTACAACAAGGACTTCTAAGTACATTTCTAGCAAGGGTAAGGATGTGTAAGGTAAAAAGTATACTAAATATACGGGTTAAGATCCAAATTAATTAGATCTTGGGTACTAAATGAATTTGATAAAATTTTCAGAACTGAAAGAGTGGCTATATACAACTACTCTGGTTTAAAAGTTACCGGAAACTACTAACATATACTTGACATTATGAACAAGATAATTAGAAACAAATACAGTATCACTAAAGCACTATTCACTTAATAACTTTGATTACTATGAAATATAAACCTTAACTTTTAACCCCCCCAATCTATCAGGAAACATACTAGAATAATCACTGGATAACCCTCTACAGTGAAATGATAATGTATTAAGAGGAAATAGCTGAACTCAATTTCACTTTATTTTGACAGCACCGATAAACTGACAGAATTTGGGAATGCACATTCAGCAGTTTAATAGTATACTTAAGTCAATTTTAAGTACCAAAATTTGCCAGTGGTTGGTTCCTTCCTTCAAATTAATTCGTTGTGGAAGAGACAAATTCTAATAATTATAGTGCAACATGTGAAGTAACTATAATTGAAACAAAAGGTTACTCTGGTGCTTCTAGAAGAAAGCTCCACTTTAGAAGAAATCACACTTGATGGTGTGATTTGGTAAGCCAAAGCGGTGTAAAAGAAAAGTCCAAAAGATCCTGACAGGATGAAACAATGGGAAAAATCTTACAAGAGAAAATAGACTCACTATTAAGGATAATTATAAAAAGAGGTCCATATTGAGAGAATCAGTGCTAGATGTCTCCTGATACCCTTTTGCTTTTGAAATTCTAAGATTCTATTTCCTGAGAACATTGGTCCTTTAATACCTAGGTAGTCTGCTGGGCACGGTGGCTTGTCCCTGTAAGCGTCAGCCTATGAAGCGGCTGGGGCTAGGGATCGCGGTTCGAGTCTCGCCAGGGGCAACACAGCGAGACCTAGTCCCAAAAAATAGTTGGGTGTGGTGGCGCACACCTGTAATCCCAGCTACCTGGGAAACTGAAGCTGGGGGTTGCTTGAGTCTGTGGTACCCCAGGCAACGAGAGCCTGCAGTTCCATAGGCAAAAAATAGCGAGACCTAGTCTCAAAAAAAAAAATAAATAAATAAAAAACAAAACCCCAAAAACCCTAGGTAGTCTAATTTTTTGAAGCTCCTTTACTTCATCTAAGAAGACATCTCCTTCAAATTAAAGCATAGATGCTTATACCATGTTTCATGAAATTTAAGATACCAGGAATTTCAGACAATTTTATGTACAACTGAGAGAAATGCTGCCAAGTACAATTTATTTATTGTAAGACAATCTAATTTCAGATATTAAAATGTAAAAAGTCACAGAATTGATGAAATACAGTCACAAAAGGGTGCATCACTATAAAATACATAAATGATAATCAAAACTATGATTCGTAGGTAACTAAATGTTAAAGGCTAACCTGCAACATTATTTGCTATTCTAGAACTCTCTTAGTTTGATTAAACAGAGCGTCAGTCTTTTAGAATCAGTTTTAATATAGTTAGGCTGATCTGAGAGGAAGCAGATCTAAAACTCAAATGCTCATTTGTAAATCTCATCACTAGAGTGAGTTCTGTATACTTCACTGGCAAATACTACAAAGTAGGTTTGAAATACTTTTGCTCAGTGGGTAAGAGGGAGGAGAGACTTGATGTAGGATGACTTTCTGGTTTCTGTTTTGAGAACAGTAGAGAGAACAGAAGAAGGCAACTTGGAGACCAAGATAAGTGTCAGCACTCATCACCAAGACACCTGTTTCATTTATGTTGGAGATGATTTGCTGTTTTCTGAAGATCAATGTGGACTTGCATGTTTTCTCTCCATTATGATTAAGGGGTCATAAACAATTAGCATTGAAAGAGATCTTAAACATTTAGTTTATATCCAGCCACTCTCATTTTCCCCCAAACCAGTGTTTGAATTGCTTTCATGTTCTTTCTGTGACATGAACATTCAGAGATTAAATTTCTTAAATTCAACATTAATTTTCACAACTGTAAGATACTAATATTAAAAATTACTTAGGAGAAATCAGATAATATAAAGCACCAATGCCTAGCAAATATCCAATCTGTTCTTAATATTGGCTTTAGAATGTCAATGTTAGTTTGTAACCCATTAATAGTTCATGAATACAATATTAGTGTGTAGTGATCAGCAATGTAAAGACTAAAATCAATACAGAAAATGTGGCTGGTGTACTATTTCATAAAAGGTTTGTTTCCCTTTGAATGCTGACATATATGCCCATGTATTCACTGGATCTCAATGTGAATTGTACTGAGTCAGGTGGAAAAGGATGAGAAACACTCAGCACACATTTCTATGTTTATCTTTCATGCTGAAAGCAAACATCATTAAAAAAATTACTCTCAAAGTCTGCAAAGTATAAAGAATAAAGTTATATTTCTGTAAGATATGTATTCCCCCCCATTTCCTAGCACAAAGTCTGTTAAACAGAAGGTGCAAAAATAAATGCTGATTCAATCAGGAGCTAGAAAGAGTACGAACATTTATAGACTGTTAATCTTTCTGGGTTAGACTTTTTAGGAGGACAAGAGCAAACGGCCGCACAGACTTAGGTTACTTTTCAAGTTCTACGAATCTTAGGGTTCTAGAACTATGGGGCTACGAGGACAGAGAGAGATGGAAAAATTACATTCATATTCGTCAGCGAGGACTGGGGACAACTGCAACAGTTTCACGTACGTCAAGTTATCTGAATATCACGATGAAGCTGGAGTTTGGTGGGACTCAGTGATCAATCTAAAACCAAAGAGCCGGTAATCTCTAGAAAAGTGACTTGCATCTTCATCCCAAACCTTTAGAGACGAAGTTCTGCAGAGCGAGCCGCGCGGGAGGCCGGGGTGGGGCCGCGCACGCGCAACATTGCCTCAGCGCCGACTCTCCGGGTTTCCTCTCGCTGCCACCCTTCCTCTCAATCCAGTACGGTGGCCGACTGGAGCCAGGCGCCGGGGATGAATGAAGGTGCTGGGTGCAGGTTGAAACAGTCAGCTCCGCTTTTCCTTTCCTTCGTTTCCGGTTTTGCCTTTGTGCTGCGCCCCATCCAGGCGGCATCGCACTGCCGACTCGCTAGGTCCCGGCGCCTGGGTTCCTCGTGCCCGGGTCGACTCGGGGCACCGCTAGGGTTTGCGGATTCGTATTATCACCTAGGCCCAACTTCGGCCCGCGCTCTCGACTTCTACGCGTCCCACCTCTGGGGCGCGTAACCCGGGTGGTGTCCCGGGAGGTTGGAGGGTAGTTTTAAGGTATGAAGCTTCCGCTTCTCAGGCCTCAGCGCGTTCTCCTACCGGTTTCGGCAACCGGCCGACTTTTCTCAGCCACTGGGACTGGCTGGTTCTCATTTGCCCGGAGCAAGACCTGTGGTACCTACACAAATCTTGGCGCCTCTGCTCCCGCACTTTACGCATCTGCTCCAAGGCTAGCTTTTGCTTAAAAGCAAAGCAACGTGTCTACCTACGATTTAACCACGATTCTGTTAGTCTGCAGGTTTTAAAGGAGTTGGCTTTGGCTACATACAGCTTTTTGTGCGGGTGCCTGCCGATGCTTATCGCTTGAAGACGGAGACATGCCCAAGTGGGATTCATCTTTCTCCTATAGCTAATTGCACTCAAACGACTATTTATTTACTTTTTATTTTTATCCCAGTAACACAGGGGACATGGGATAATGTTTTGGCCTCTAAGAGCATTAAATCTCGCATTGCTTCTCGTTACTAGAGGCGACTCAGACTGGGAAAGAGAAGTCTAACAGTTCTTTGCATATGCAGGCACGTGAAACTGAAGAGGTACAGAAGAGAAGCATTCTTAACTATGGTTTTCATTTACTTTTATTTATGCTTTATGGGGCTTGGACTGGGATTTAGATGAGGATTCACCTGGGACTTTGCCACTGCCCACTAATATTACTATGGGCATGTTAGTTAACTCCCTAGGTTTCCTATTCTTTCTTGGTCATATGAGAGTATTGGAACAGAAGATCCTTAAGGCCAGAAAAGACATTAATATACTGTTTTCTTTCTCATTTTTTAGATGGTGAGAGAAACAGGGATCCTTTAATTGTACCAGAATAGTGGCCAGCATATTGCAGGAGTCTTCAAAGGGGTGTCAGAGTTAAACCCCTGTTTTCATTTTTTTTATCATTAGGTTCAACAGTGATGATGACTGAGTGTTCAAGCCTGCAGTTTGTCAGCCCTTTTGCTTTTGAAGCAATGCAAAAGGTAGATGTTGTTCGTTTGGCATCTTTAAGTGATCCAGAACTAAGACTTCTCCTGCCTTGCTTGGTGCGAATGGCACTTTGTGCTCCTGCTGATCAGAGCCAAAGTTGGGCCCAGGATAAAAAACTCATCCTTCGTCTTCTTTCTGGAGTGGAAGCTGTCAACTCCATTGTTGCATTGTTGTCTGTGGACTTTCATGCTTTAGAACAGGATGCCAACAAAGAACAGCAGCTTAGGTAATATTTTACATACTATGTGGACTGGGATTTACTTGGATTTGCCAGGGAAGAGGGAATTGTTTTTAAAAATCTTTTACAGCTCTTTATTGAATGCATTTCTTCAGAAAAGAAAAGACTGAATCTAAACATTGGAAAGTGTTACTTAGTTCTTTTTCTAATGATACTTGAAATTTGAGCATCTTTTGAGTTCCAGATTGTCAATATTGTGTAGAGAAGTTTGACTACATACACTGTTGTATCCAGACAAAACTGATTTGGCCAATTAGTCTCAGTGGCAAATAGGAAAGGTAAGTTTGCCTAGAACAGAAGGATATATTGAACTCATCTGTGAGGCTTTTAAACCGTACATTGGTTTCCCAAAATTTGAGCATGTGTTATGTCCTTCCCTGCTGTGGTGAATAGTAGTGAACCATTGTTAGTAGAGATAGATGTTTGACTACCAGCGTGGTAGTCTTTGTGAGTCCATGAAATACACAAACTAAGAATTTCAGAAGTAAAACACTGAAGACATTTATGAAAGAATTCGTGTATTCTTTTGTAGATTATTTCAATAACAGATAGCTTTTTAATTTGCACTATTATTCCATACCAGTATTGGCACAGTTGTTGTTTTACACATTTGTACTTTATTAGGCATAAACTTGGAGGAGGCAGTGGAGAGAGCATCCTGGTATCTCAGCTTCAGCATGGACTGACACTAGAGTTTGAACACAGTGATTCACCTCGTCGATTACGTCTTGTGCTTAGTGAGCTATTGGCAATTATGAACAAGGTACATTTATTTTCATTGCAACTCAAAATATGCACAATTTAATGTCTCTACTTAGAAGGTGGAAAGAGGCTGGTTGCATTCTCTTTTACATGTATTTTTATTTGTTGTATATTTTCCTCTCAAAGGCTGGTTAAAAGATTTCTTTGTCTAATTTTTTTCCTTTATTGATGCTTATTCTGCATTCTTTATCTGAGATTTTTTTTTTTTCTGGATAGAGTATCATGTATTCTTGATATTTAGATAGGTTTTTTATAGGACTTGTACAAATTAACAGATTTAATAATATCTTTAGAGGCTTGATAATATTTTTATAGGATACAGTTCTTCTCTAAAATGTACTGAAATAGAACTGAAGCATATGATTCTTTTAGACTATGAATGAGCAATAATTCATGTAACAGTGAGGAGAGAGTATCAAACTTGATTTGGATACAGGTTCCCTAGTTAGCCTCACTAAATAACTGAACTGCTCCTATGTGTATATGTTAATGAGGACTAATCAACTTCTCATCAAAATGATAAATTACTTAGGTCATGGACCTTTGGAAAGCTGAATTTTACATTTGTGGGTATCAAGGGTTTGCTGTACAAAGAATTAAATTGACTTTTCATGCTAGGAAGATGTCTATGAGATTAGGCTTAGAGTTTCATAGACAAAAGTTATTTATTGTTAGAATTTCAAGTTCAGTTAATTTGTAATATGTAAAGTTTAATTAAATGAGTTAATTCATTTTTGAGACTAGGTCTCACTATGTTGCCTGGGATAGTCTCACACCCATAGAGTCAAATGATCCCTAGCCTCAGCCTCCCAGACAGCTGGGATTAGAGGCACGTGCCACCATACTTGACTTTAAAATTTAATTTTGAAAGTTGTGGACAAAGAAGACTGAATTTGTTTTTCCAAAGAAAATAGTGGTATTTTAGATAGTTTTTAAGATATGGTACAAATCTTTAAAGTTTTTATTATAATTATTTCCTTCTCTTTTCTGCTATACTGATACTCTTTGACTTCAACCAGACTTTTTCCTACATCTTTTTTTTTTTTTTTTTTGATACTAGGTCTCGCTATTTTTGCCCGTGGAACCGCAGGCTCTCGTTGCCCGGGGTACCACAGACTCAAGCACTCCCTAGTCTCAGTCTCCCAGGTAGCTGGGATGACAGGCGCACGCCACCACGCCCAGCTATTTTTTGGAACTAGGTCTCGCTACGGGCCCCAGGCGGGACTCGAACCGTGATCCCTAGCCCCAGCCGCTTCATAGGCTGAAGCTTGCAGGCACAAGCCACCGTGCCTGGCCTACATCTTTTTCTTAATACCTCACTTGATGGCTATAAAATAAAACAAGATAATAAATAAATAATAAAACATCTGGGAGTTTTCCAAATTTTTCAATTCATTCTTCCTCATGTGGGAAATTACTGAAATTACTGTAGGACTTTTTTTTTTTTTTTGAAACTAGGTCTCGCTATTTTTGCCCGTGGAACTACAGGCTCTCGTTGCCCGGGGTACCACAGACTCAAGCAATCCCCAGCCTCAGCTTCCCAGGTAGCTGGGATGACAGGTGCACGCCACCACGCCCAGCTATTTTTTGGAACTAGGTCTCACTACAGGGCCCAGGCGGGACTCAAACCGTGATCCCTAGCCCCGGCTGCTTCATAGGCTGAAGCTTACAGGCACAAGCCACCGTGCCCGGCTTGTAGGACATTTTCAAAAAAGTTGGTGGGTACTTCTGTTGACCTATATTTTTATTTTTTGTTTTCCCATAGTTAATTCAGAATTGAATATATATTTGATGTTTGTTACATTGCTTTAAGTGTATAGGGATTTCTTTTTCTTTTTAGCTACAGCATATATAGATAGCATTTCTACTTCATTTTTGAGCTTGTCTTTAAATCCAGATGTTTCCAAATACTTTTATAGAAATAAATCATTGGAGGCCAGGCATGGTGGCGTGTGCCTGTAAGAGACAGCTTATGGAGTCATGGTGGGATTTGGGGATCGCAGTTTGAGTTCCGTCTGGGGCAACACAGTGAGACTTAGTTCTCCCATCCCCCCCCAAGGAAAAAAAAAAAAGATGGGCATGGTGGCATGCGCCTATAATCCCAGCTATCTGGAAGCTGAGGCTGTGAATTGCTTGAGTCTGTGGCACCACAGGCAATGTGAGCCTGCCGTCCCATGGGCAAAAACAGTGAGACCTACTCTCAAAAGAAAAAAAAAAGAAAATCATTGGAACCCATGCTGCTCTGTCTCAATAATAATAATATGACATAAATTTGTTTAAATTCATTGAATACTATATATTTTGCTGCAGTATATTAGTGACATGTTAAGAGATAAAAGCTTGGAAGTTTATGACATACTTTTAAAAAGTAGGATTTATTTCATTGCCTTAACGTGATAGTGTTTGTCTTTTTGTGTGTTTGTTTGTTTTTGTTTTTAAAGGTATCTGAGTCCAATGGAGAATTTTTTTTCAAGTCATCTGAGCTATTTGAGAGTCCAGTCTATTTGGAAGAAGCTGCAGATGTACTTTGTATTTTGCAAGCAGGTATTATGCTACATTTGAGAGATACTTTCTTGTTAAATAATATGGTGTAACTTTTTAAAGTGGAATGTGGCCTGGCACTGTGGCTCGTGCCTGTAAGCTTCAGCCTATGAAGCAGCTGGGGCTAGGGATCGCGGTTTGAGTCCTGCCTGGGACCCATTGGGAGACCTAGTTCCAAAAAAATAGCTGGGCGTGGTGGTGCATGCCTGTAATCCCAGCTACCTGGGAAGCTGAGGCTGGGGATTGCTTGAGTCTGTGGTACCCCGGGCAACGAGAGCCTGCGGTTCCATGGGCAAAAATAGTGAGACCTAGTCTCAAAAAAAATAAAAAAATAAAAAATAAAGTGGAATATTATTTTAACGGTTACCTAATAAACAAATATGATTAACTCAAAAAATAGTAGCTCATGCTTAAATCAACTTTATTATTTCCATAGTATGGAATATTATGCAGTTAAAATGGTGTATTTGAAGAAGTCTAACAATTTTAGAAAATGTTTACAATATGTTAAGGAAAATGCAATGCAAAGGGCAAAGTGGTAAGTACAAAGTAATTCAAACTTTGTTAAAAGTTAAAACAATCCATGAATGGATTAAGATGAAATATCTCAACTTTATAACTGAGTTATGGAATGAAAGCTGATTTTGTTATTCTTTGTAACTTTCTGCACTTTCCAGATTCTTTGTAAGAGTTACGTATGGTCAGAATTAAAAGAAAGAAAACATTAAAATACAAAGCTTTTCATGAAAATGACTCTGTAAACCAGCAGTGTATGTGTTTCCTGCAGCGGTGGCAGTTTTTTGTATTGTGCTTGTCCAGTGTGGTCACCACTGATTGCACGTGGTTATGGTTTGCTTGAAATGCAGCTGTTTACAGGAGATGAACAATTTAATATATTTTATTTCCTTTTAGTTAATAAAGGTTTAAGTAGCCACATGTGGTTGATGGCTGTCCTGCTGGATGGTTCAGCTCTAGGCTGTAAATAAAGTGCCTTAGTTTTTTTAAGATGATCTTCCTTAAATGTCAAAAGACATTTAATAGATAGTACAAATAAACACCAATTCTTAGTAGTAACATTGACTTTGTTCTCTTTTAGAGCTTCCTTCCCTACTTCCAATAGTTGATGTAGCTGAAGCTTTGCTACATGTTAAAAATGGTGCCTGGTTCTTGTGTCTTTTGGTGGCCAATGTGCCTGATAGTTTCAATGAAGGTAAGTAGATTTTAAAGTGGGCTATTGAAGAGATTTGCTTAGGCATATATAGAACTTTTTTTTTAAACATTAGAACTTTTTATTGAATTTTGTTTGAGATTTTTTCTTTTGAAAGTTTATTGCTGATTATCTCTACAGAAATACTGAACTTAGGATTTCAAAGTATTTTTGATTACAAATTCAAGTATAGTGAGTATGCAGCAAAATTTTTCTTAGCGGTTAGTCACCAGTGCTATAATTAGAACAGAAAAAAATACTGAAGAACTGAAAGATATCATCCCTTCCAAAGAAGATATATATATATATATAAGAATAGCTATTCTAATACAATATAATATACTTCCCTTTTCTCCTCCTGTGCCATTGATGTCATAGATTTACTTCTGCATGTATTATTTACTTCTGCATGTATTATACATGTTATGGCATTTGCTTATACCAGATAACTATATTTTAAAGACCTTATAAATAGGGGGAAAAGTCTTATATTTTCCACATATTACCATTTTTTGGTGCTCTTCTTTCCTTTTTGTAAGTTCACATTTCCACCTGGTACAATTTCCCTGTAGCTTGCATAATTTCTTTCAGTTATGTCTTGTAGCTTAGGTTTTCTGACAATAAAGTTTTCCAGTCATTTTCCTTATTTTTTGAAAGCTAGGCTCATTGAGTACAAAGGTTTATGTTGTCATTTTCTTAGATCTTTAAAGATGTCATTCTATTATCTTTGGTAAGTTTTATCTTTGTTTCTCCAATATAATGTTTCTTTTTTATCTGGCTACTTTAAAATTTTTTTTCTTTATCACCGACTGAAATTTGATTATGATAGGTCTTTCATGATTTTCTTTGTGTTTATCCTCTTTGGTGCTTATTGAGTTTCTGGACTTTGAGTTTTCATTAAATTTGGAAAAATTTCTTCAAGTATATTTTTGTCTTCCATTATTTCTCTTTCCTTCCATTTTTTTTTTCTCTAATTACAGCATGTTTCCCTATTTGATATCACTCCATGATACTTTCCATCTTTTTAGTCTTCACTCCTTGTTTTTTTTTTTGACATTTTGTGTTGATGTACTTTCATGTTTCCTTATCCTTTTCATCTGTCGTGTCTAATCTGTGTAAATTATTGATTCTCAAGACTGAAAAAACTTTCTAATTCTTACTTACAAAACTTAAAGTGATAGAGTCTCTTAAATATTTAGTTTGTAGGGGCCTGATCAAAAATGGAGAAAGACAAGATGAAGAAAGTCTTGGGGGAAGGCGCAGAACAGATGCCTTACGCTTCTTATGTAAAATGAATCCTTCTCAGGCTCTCAAAGTCCGAGGCATGGTGGTAAGAGATATTACTGTTTTTCTGAGACAGAAGCCTTTATATTAAATATGAATCAGGAGCTTTTCTAATGATAGGTTTAGAACAGTGTAGATAATGGAATATACTGGGTTGTCACTTTCCTTTCTGGGCTTTTTTGTTTTATGTCATATCTCTTTAAATTCTAATTGCTCTGGAAACATCGTGGCTGTTTTCGTTGTGATACTGAGTTGCATTGGTTTTCTTTGCTGTGTTAGGTAGAAGAATGCCACTTGCCAGGTCTTGGAGTTGCTTTGACATTGGATCATACTAAAAATGAAGCTTGTGAAGACGGAGTGAGTGACTTGGTTTGTTTTGTTAGTGGTTTGCTTCTTGGAACAAATGCTAAAGTCCGGACTTGGTTTGGAACTTTCATCCGAAATGGACAGCAGGTGAGGAATAAATATCTACGTAGTCCAAAGATCAGGATATTTTGCATTTAAAGAGAATGACAATCTTTTAGAATGATGCCGTTTGACCCAAATTCTCAAATCTCTTTTTCATCATCCCAAACAGAAGCTCTGATCCTATTAAATAATAATTCCTACTTTCTGCTAGCCCCCACTAACTTCTAGTCTACTTTCTTGTCTTGTGATTCTGCTCATTGTAGGTACTTTTTATAATTGGAATCATGCAGTATTTCTCCTTTGAGTCTGTTTTATATTACTCAGCATAATGTTTTCAAAGTCCATATATGTTGTAGTGTATTTCATTCACTCATCTATTTAACGGTTATTGAGTGCTTGCTATGTCAGGCCCTGACAATTTCTTACTAAGATTCCCTTGCCTAAAGGACTGTTAGGGTGATAGACTTATAAACTCTTTTAATTGCAACAGCTCTATAAGTTAAAACTACTATTAATAAGATAGTCATTTATTTGTCTTTGTGAAAATTAGGATTCAGAGATATTACTGTAATCTTCAAGTATATAATTGATTAATAACAGAGCTGTCATTTATTTTGTTTTATTTTTTCAAATTGATTGAACACAGAGCTGTCATTTAAACCCAAGATTTTCCGTCTCTAAAATCTGAGCACATATAAACTAATTTTAATTTAGTGTTTCCTTACAGTCAATCCAAATTATAGTGAGTAGAATATTCTTCAAATGAAGCAGTGATTTTTGAGTTTGCTTGATAGGTTAAAATATGATTCTGCAATTAAAACATCCTCCTCAAATGGGTCAACTTCAAGTGTTTAGCTGGAGAGCTTTATTTGAACATTCTATTAACTTTGTAAGTACTCCATGCTTTCTTCTTTTTGTGGTCCATATTTCTTACAGAGAAAAAGGGAGACCAGTAGTTCTGTCCTTTGGCAAATGAGAAGGCAGCTTCTTCTGGAACTGATGGGCATACTTCCCACAGTAAGAAGTACCCGCATTGTAGAAGAAGCTGATGTGGAGATGGAGCCCACTGTGTCTGTGTATTCGGGGCTGAAAGAAGAGCATGTTGTGAAAGCCAGCGCACTCTTACGTCTGTACTGTGCCTTGATGGGGATCGCTGGACTCAAGTATCCAATAATCTGATATTTTGTCTTTTTATCCTTTCACTTTCTTATTTCTAATACCAAGAAAGTGAGCCAAAGGCCACTTTATATATATATTCAGAGGATTTCATTTTTCTGCTGAACTTAGCCTGGGGACAGGTGCATAGTAAGAGTAAAGTCAAGTCTTCCTTCCTAACTGGGATATATCCATCTGTTTCAGTCCAATTGTGAATAGAATTACGTAAATATGAGAGGATCTAGAGCAGTTTAAGAAACCTGTGATTTCACCATTGCTTGATTTGATTAGAATAAATGATCCCAAATGCTGCTTTACCTAGTCTGTACAGCTAGTTCACATACGTTTCTCCTGTTCTTTCTACAACTGAGATCATGAATTGTTTAAAATTGATCTAATTATTAAGTCTAAGGTTTTTTTTCTTTTTTTAAGAGACTAGATCTTGCTATGTTGTCCTGGGTAGTCCCGAGTCCAGGGACTCAAGTGATCCCTAGCCTCAGCCTCCCTGGTAGCTAGATTACAGGCACGTGCCACCACACCCGGCTATTTTTTTTTTTTTTTTTTTTTTTTGAGACTAGGTCTCGCTATTTTTGTGAGTAGAACCGCTGGCTCACGTTGCCCATGGTACCATAGACTCTAGCAATCCCCAGCCTTAGCTTCCCAGGTAGCTGGGATTACAGGTGTGCGCCACCAAGCCCAGCTATATTTTGGGACTAGGTTTTGCTATGTTGCCTTGATCGGGACTCAAACTGCGATCCCTAGCCGCAGCCTCTTCATAGGCTGAAGCTTACAGGCACACACCACTGTACCCAGCTGGCTATTTTTTTGATACTAGGTCTTGCTATGTTGCCAAAGGTAGTCTCAAACCTGCAGACTCAAGTGATTCCTAGCCTCAGCGTCCCAAGGCTAGGATTATAGACATGCACCACCATGCCCAGCATATAAGGTTTTTTAACCACTACATATATTCTTTTGAGTAATGTTCTCAACTGTTAACACATACAGTCCTCACTTTGCATATCTCTGATAAGAATGGATTTAGTTGTTATAATTTAATTGAGTAGGATTGCTCCCTCAACAACTACTGTGTCAGTTACCACAAAACACTAATTAATTGAGTAATTGTATGGAGTACAAACTTTGCCAGGAGCTTATCAGTCCATAGATGACTAAGTCATAATCTGTGACCAGCATTTCATTTGAAGTCTGTCCTTGACTAGACTAGTCACTGCCTATCTGTTACCAGATTCACAAATTTTTTTTTTTTTTTTTTTTTGAGACTAGGTCTCACTATTTTTGCCTGTGGAACCACAAGCTCATGTTGCCTGGGGTACCACAGACTCAAGCAAACCCCACCCTCAGTTTCCCCGGTAGCTGGGATTACAGGCACTCGCCACCATGCCCAGCTATTTTTTTGGGACTAGGCTTGCTATGTTGTCCTAAGCGGGACTTGAACTGCGATCCCTAGCCAGCTACTTCATAGGCTGAAGCTTACAGGCATGTGCCACTGTGCCCGGCAAGATTCACAAATCATTAGCAAAATGGATAGTTATAGTGTCACTTTATCACTGATAGATCTAAGTGACATTTTATAAAAATGGATAATTGAAAAAGGAAATTGTGCAATAAAGTCTTGGCAAGAAAATTTTTTTTTTTTTTGAAACTAGGTTACGCTATGTAGCCTGGGGTAGTCCCGATCTCGCAGACTCAAGCGATCCCCAGCCTCAGCCTCCCAGGTAGCTGGGATTATAGGTACCTGCCACCTCACCTGGCTGCTTTTTTGAGAACTGGGTCTCGCTATGTTGCCTGGGGTAGTCTCGAACCCACGAACTGAAGCGATTCTTGTCCTCTTGCCTTCCAGTGCTTGGATTATAGGTGCATGCCACCATGCCTGGCTCATTGGCAAGAAACTTAAAATGATGTTGATAAAAAATTTAAACCGAATGTAAATAGAAGAAATAGTGGTGATAATGTTGATGTTTTCTCCAGTGAGGGACTGAAGATATGTAGTCGGATGAAAATAGTGAAAGTGAACTTGTAATATGAATGAGGAAAATCACTTTGACAGCAAGGATAATGTCCCAGAGGAAGTGATGCTGGCAAAAATCTTCACGTTAAAGGAACTCTTAGATACTTCATGACTAAAAATGAAAAGGATAAGCTGGTAGAAGCAAACTTGTACAGGAGTGTCACAATTCATTATAGTTTTGGAAAGATCCTCTATCTGTAGTCTAAGTTAAACAGTAAGAAGACAAGGAGTCTTCAGACTGCTCTTGATAAATTTTTTACAACACTTGACCAGCGTTTAATGTTTCAGTTATAGAGTGCTAGATAGATACTAGTTTGGCTGTATTTTTACTTCCCTATGCATTATTATAACTAACAGTTTTTAATGTTTTGGAAAAAAAACAAACTAAAGATCATGAAACAGTGGTAATTTTCCCCATTTATTATTAAGATCAAGCTGCAAAATTTCAGCTTTCTGGCTTATGTTCAGTCTCATATAACTGTGTGAAGTGAGGATTAGCTTGTTTGTGTCTAAGGGAAAAAGTTGTAGACTCAACAATTTTGCTCTTGTCAGCTTAAGATGTTCAAGATTTTATACTGAAAAAATTGTTATAAAGCTCAAAATTTGTATCTGAAAGGCTAACTGCTCAGAAGTCTTGTTTTCTTCCTTCCACCCCCTACTAAATCATATAAAACCTAATGTATTCCTTTTTAGACCAACTGAGGAAGAAGCTGAACAATTGCTGCAGTTGATGACAAGCCGTCCTCCTGCTACACCAGCTGGGGTTCGCTTTGTTTCACTTTCCTTTTGTATGCTACTGGCCTTTTCTACACTTGTCAGGTACCTTTTTATATAAGTGGTCTGTTTTCTCAAGGTCTCCTTTTATTTACTTAGTAAATGCATGAATAGCAACTAGGAGCTTACTCCTAGGTATTCAAAGTGGCTTTATCTTTCAGTAAAAGGGTGGCAGTATCTATCATATACTGTATGCTAGTTATACAGTTAGACTAGTTCTATAAGGTTTCTTAAAGCAAATAGCAGTCCTTATTCCCCTCCTCCCTATTTCCTTGTCCCTTTTAGTTCTTTTAGATGATTGTTTTGATTTTTGCTACCATATCTTTTTTTTTTTTTTTTTGAAACCAGGTCTCGCTATTTTTGCCCGTGGAACCGCAGGCTCTCGTTGCCCGGGGTACCACGGACTCAAGCAGTCCCCAGCCTCAGCTTCCCAGGTAGCTGGGATTACAGGCGCTCGCCATCACACCCTAGTTTTTTGGAACTAGGTCTCCTAACGGCCCCAGGTGGAACTCAAACTGCGATCCCTATCCCCGGCCGCTTCATAGGCTGAAGCTTACAGGCACAAGCCACTGTGCCTGGCTTGCTATCATATCTTTCAATAACATTTTTATGTGCTAAATCTTGATTTTTCAATGTTCAGTATTATTGACTTCCCACTATAAAAAGTAAGGAGCTCCCTTTTTTCCTCCCTGTCCCCAACATTTATATATCACTTTTCCTTTCAGTACAGCTGTAAAATAATTATAACTTTTGCGATTCATAGTATAATTAATCAATATATAGTTTATATTGCACTACTGAGAGTCTGACCATATGGTAGGTAATTTGTTTTGCAAAACCTGTTTTTTTCATTAGTAATTATCTTTTTGTTAAAAATTTTTCTTGGTATTCTGTGAACTTCTATTAATGCAACATCAGACTGCCAATCTGAACCTTTTCTCAAGATGTTCAGTCTCATTAGATAGTATGTATGTTTTATTTTCTTGAGGAAATCTGTCCTGGAGCATTCTGACTTGCTCCATTTTGAACTGGTTACCTTCTGTACCATCAGTTCATAGCTCTCATCCTGAAATTACTCTTCACTAATTTTTTTTTGGGGGGGGGGGACTTGCTGTACCTCCTCTGTGTTGACTTTTCTATTTCTTGCATTTTTATGTCTCTGTCTTTTTTGACGATAACCTGTATTTTACTTAGACACTTGACTGATAGTTTGATGAGGCATAGATTTCTAAGTTGGAATTAAGTTTTTTGAGAATTTTGAAAGGCTTATTGCATTGTGTTGTAACTTCCAGTGTTGCTGTGAAGTCTGGTCCTGTGTATGACCTGTTTGCTTTTAATATGGGAACATGGAGAATTGGTTTTTGTTTTCTAGGATTTTTAAATTCCTGGATGATAAACCTTATTGTGAGTCTGTTTTTGTCTGTTTCCCTAGGTTCCCAGCTAGGCCTTTTAGCATACAAATGACCACTTATATAGACTGTCAGTCTTAAATTTAGTCTGTCTTTACTCTCACACACAGAATAGCCTGAGTCCATTGGAGATTCTCTGGTATAAAGTAGACTAGTTTTCTCTCCTACTGATTTAGTATTCTGCTTTTTCAGCTCTGCCAAATCCTTCCATGTGCACTTTAGTTCCAGTATTTTGCGTTGTTGTCTCTCATTAGCATCCTATGCATTTTACCTTTCAAGAAAAATTCCTTTAATGTAGTTTTTTTTTATTTATACTATTTTATTTTGTTCTTTAGGTTACAACCTCTGTGTTATTATTATTTTTCCCCCCTTCCTCCTCCCTCTGATGCCCCTTCCAGTCTCTCAAATCCCACTCTTTGTTGTTTATTAGCTGTGCTGAGTCCATTAGTCTCTTTCCTATGTTAGTGTCTTTTCTCTGGGTGAGGGACTGCGTTGTTGGGTCCAGGCGAACTTTGCTGTTAGATTTTCGGTTTTAAGTTTGCGTTGGGTGGCCAGGTTATATTCCTTTGTGATCTGTCCATATTTTCTTGCTGCAGGCCGTCCTCTCCAATCCAATCCCATTTTCATTGCTTTGCTGCTTTTCCTTATGGGTCTGGTGTCGGACTTAGGGGGTCTTGCCCCCAGCCAGTGTTGGTAAAGAAGTTTCTCTGTGAGTTCAGGCTTCTGTGAGTGGCCTTTGAAGATCATCTCCTCTGCTTCAGTTTGCAGTTTTGATGTGGGGCCGATTACCCCATCTTTGATCCTCCTCTCCTCTCCCATAGTGAGGGGAGGGTGTGTTGCTCTCCTTGAAGGCATCTCCAAAATGAAGTCCCGGATCTTCTTGGCCCAGTGAGCGCACAAGTGCACATGGTGACATTGTGTCTCTACAGTTATTTCTCCTGTGTCGCATGCACTGGTTCTTGGTTGTCCATCTGCTGGGTCCAGCTCAGGCCTGTGGGCTGGACTTCTGCCTGGTCCCTCACCCATTCTATGTTGGGGTTGATGTTGCGTATATTCTGGTTCCTCTGAAGTTTAGCTGGAGTAAGAAGAGAGAAATGGAAGGACCCCCCCCCCCTTGCCTGCGCGCTGGAAGCTCCCAGTGAGGGGGCAGGCCGACCAGACCACTGCTCGCCCTTCCATGCCCCTGGCTTCCAGGAGCTGGGGGCTACACGGCACTGCCCAGGCCGGTCAGCAGCCACTTACTGGCGGGTGGGGCCTACTCCCCACCCCGTCCCCCCTCCTGGGGGACTCACCTAAGAGGCCTGACCCCCCTCGCTCCCCGCAGGCAAGGGAGCTCCGAGAGCCAGGACCCGGGCCACCTGTAGCCGCCTATCTGCCTCCTTTAATGTAGTTTGAATGGAGTTACAGGAGGGTGTGAAATTAGGTACATGAAATAAAGCGCTTTTTTTTTTTACTTGAAATAATTTATAAAAATTATCTCTGATCTTCATTACTTCTGTAAAATGAATATTTTTATGTGTATTTTGTGTGTAGGAGAATTAAAGTTAAGAGAGATTATTCAAATTTCTTCTTCAAGGTACTACTATACCAGTAACGAGCAGAAAGGGATTCTCACAGGGCTGGCATGCTTTGCATTATCTAACCTGTCTTTTTTTTTTTTTTTTGGAATGATTTAGTAAGGCTGAGAATGACCTTTTTAATTTTTTAGGTTGAGGTAGCAGACTTTTATTTATTTATTTATTTGTTTTTTTGAGACTAGGTCTTGCTATTTTTGCCGGTGGAACTGCAGGCTCTCGTTGCCTGGGGTACCACAGACTCAAGCACTCCCCAGCCTCAGCTTCCCAGGTAGCTGGGATGACAGGCGCACGCAACCACACCCAGCTATTTTTTTGGAACTAGGTCTCGCTACAGGCCCCAGGCGGGACTTGAACCACGATCCCTAGCCCCGGCTGCTTCATAGGCTGAAGCTTACAGGCATGAGCCACCGTGCCCTGTGGTAGCAGACTTTTAAATTGCGTTTTGTTAACCATTTACATTGTAGTGAAGTAGGATATATATATAAATAACTTTTACAAGTCAAAATTGACTAGTACCTTTCAATCTAATTCTCGGAATTCCCTTTTTAAAAAGCCATTGTTTTTGGTATGTTTTTCTATTAATTTTGATAATGATTACTTATTTCATAACAATTTTGAATTATGCTCAAAATACTTTTTATAAGTTAAATTTTATTTTCAGGTATCAGATATACTAACTTGTTATTGTCCTAGTACTCAGTTTATGACTTTGATGATTAAGTTTTAACATATGTATTTTTTCCTGTACGAAATAAGTTTCTCTTTTAATATAGTACTTCTAACATTTCCTTGTACAATATACTTATATTCTTATAACTATCAACATGTTAATATAGGTTCTTCTAACATACCAAAGATCTTTTGCTTTTCCAAGGAATGTATAGAAGCTCACTCTCTTTAACTTACAAATGATAACTGGCATGTTTTGAGAGTTTGACTGTTTCTATTCATGAAGATAAGCAAAGATTCTCATTTTTGACCACGAGAGTGACTTCATATCTCAATAATTAATGGATAGTTTAGCAAGCAATTTGAATTGATTTTTCAAAATAAGGAAGGATTAAGTAATTTCTAGCAAATATATTTTCAGGATGCTTTTTTTTTACTTATGCTAAATATTTGATTTAAACCAGTGACATTGTGGTATGTTTTATATAGTACACCTGAACAGGAGCAACTAATGGTAGTGTGGCTAAGTTGGATGATAAAAGAAGAAGCTTATTTTGAGAGGTAAAATGACTTAATTTGTTCTTGTTAATTAATTTTTTCTTATTCTCTTCAGAAATTCATATTTTCTTTTCTGTTTTAACAGTACTTCTGGTGTCTCTGCTTCTTTTGGGGAGATGTTATTATTGGTTGCTATGTATTTTCATAGCAATCAACTTAGTGCTATCATTGACTTGGTCTGTTCCACGTTGGGGATGAAGGTAATTGTCCTTTATATTCTTTCTGAAGTTGTTTCCAAGCTGGATTCTTGTTGTGCATAGTTGTTTAATAATTTGAAATTTTATCAGATTACTCTTAGAGAAAAATACATTTTGAAAATATTTCTTGACAAGAGTATTAGTCAATGTAGAAAGCTGGGGAATCAAAAAAAAGGGAAAATGTAACTTTTTTGATCAGGTATGTCAAGTATACCAATGTTAACATTCTGGTATTTGTCCTTTCTTTAAGTTGATGTACATATTCTGTAATTCTAAAGAACTTGCTAGTATAAGAACTTTCTTCATATCAATAAATATTGTAATTCAGTGGCTGATAATAGTCCATTATGTGAATTAGTCTTGATTTAATTAATGGATCTTATTTACCATGTACATTTTCTGATTTCTGAATAGTGCTTAAATATTCTCATTATGTAAATATATACATATATCGACATTCACACATATATATCTTTAAACACTTCTGGATTATTTCCTTAGGCTAAAGTTCTAGTAGAGAGTATGATAATGTTAATATGTTAATGAATATTGTCAGATTATCTTCCGGAAAGATATTGCCAGTTTAACTATTCTTATTAATGAATGAGCATACCGATTTTCATGAACTCTCATCATCTCATCTCCCATTCATTTTAATCTTGGCAACTTTTGTTGATGAAAACTGTTCACTTATTTTTCATTTCTTTGATTTCTAGTAAAGCTGTAGTTCTAATTTTTGTTATTTTTCATAATTTCAGTTATAATGTTTTTGGGGGTAGTTTTTATTTTATTTTAATTTTTTCGCTATTTCTGCCTGTGGAACCACAGGCTCTTGTTGCCCGGGGTACCACAGTCTCAAGCAAATCCCCAGCCTCAGCTTCCCAGGTAGCTGGGATTACAGGTGCGTGCCACCACATCCAGCTATTTTTTTGGAACTAGGTCTTGCTACGTGTCCCCAGCAGTACTCGAACCACTATGCCTGGCCCTGACCGTGGCTTCCTAGGCTGCCACCTACAGGCATGCGCCACCATGCCTGTCCTTGGGGGTAGTTTTAAAAAGCTTTGTTTTGACTGATTTATTTCTTTTATGGGCAACTTATCAACATCCCAGTTTTTCTATACGGATTTTTATTTGTTTTTCCTTTATGAATGCAGAACATTTATGCCATTGTGCCTTATATAACACATTACATTGATTTCAAAACACATTTTACCCTATATTGAAATTGGGATTCATTTAAATACTTGATGTATACTGCTGTGATAGTATTCCCACCACCAACTTTTTTTCTTGAAAAACTGTTAAGTCTGATATCTTTTAATTCTTAAGTGTCTTTAAAATTGAAAAAGTATGGTATGTCGTGGTTGATTTCTCTCAGTCATTTTTGCCATACAGAAGTTATTATTTTTGGTGTAGTATATTAAATGTTTTTACTTGTATTTAAAAAATAATATATTAAGTATGTTAAATATTTTGTTGTTTTTACTTTTCTGTTGTGCTTGAAGATGTTTGTCTTTCCTGAGGCATATAGAAATGGTCACCTCTATTTCCTTGTAGTTTGTGGTTTCATTGTTTTACCTTTAAATCTTTGATATATTTGGAGTTTATTTTGGATCTGGTGTCATATGTGCAAATGCATATATATATATATATGTATGTATATATTTCCCCCCCCCCAGAAATGTAGTTATCCCACCTCCTTGTATAGAATAATCCATTTTTACCACTGACTTAAAATGCCAATAATGTTATTTACTAAGTATTTACTAAATCAATTACAATAATAGTACTTAATAATGTAATTTTTATGTTAGGTCAGTTTCTCAGAAAAACACTTTAATGTTAAACTTAAGGAATCTCTTCTGTTGTAGAATATTTAAACATTAATTTTATAACAGACATTTTATTTTAGATAATTTACCAGACGAAATTTTGTTTCGTGTATTATGTTTTCTTATGCTTTTCATTGGAATTATTTTGATTGTTTCAGATTGTAATTAAGCCAAGTTCCTTGAGCAGGATGAAGACTATCTTCACACAAGAAATTTTCACTGAGCAGGTACTTCTTTTAGCTTTATTTTTATTTAACTTTTTTTTGCAGCATTCTTTTTTTTATTTTCCTTGCTATTTTTGCCTGTGGAACTGCAGACTCACATTGCCCAGGATACCACAGACTAAAGCAGACCCCAGCCTCGAATCCCAATGGTAGCTGGGATTACAGGAGCCCAGCTATTTTTTTGGAACTAGGTCTCGCTATGTTTCTCCAGGTAGGACTCAAACCACGACCCCCGGTCCCCACTGCAGCTTCCTAGGATGATGCTTACAAGCATGCGCCACCGTGCCTGGGCCTTTTTGCAGCATTTTTTAGGGAAAACATAAATTTCAGTTTAAGAGAGTAATAGGATCTCTTCCTACTGCTTTTCAGTTTCCAGAGGTGATTTATTTAATCTTTGAAATTTTACTAAGGAATAGTGGCATTAAAAGTGCCCTTCTAAAGCTGCCTGGTATATACAAAAGTATTTTTTAAATTTGTATTATTTTGGAGACTGAGTGGAGATTTTAGAGTATAGTCTTAGGTATTTGTGGTAAGGAGCTCACATTGGATAGTCACTTGGATTTCTCAGAGAAAAATGAAAGAGGCCTATTTAATTAAACCTTAGGCTATAAGTTTTCATATCTAACTAGAGTTTAAGCTAGTTTTAAATGCCATATTAAGGCCGGGCACTGTGGCTCGTGCTTGTAAGCTTCAGCCTATGAAGCGGCCGGGGCTAGGGATCGCGTGGTTCGAGTTCTACCTGGGGCCCGTAGCGAGACCTAGTTCCAAAAAAAAAAAAAAAAAAAATAGCTGGGCGTGGTGGTGCGTGCCTGTAATCCCAGCTACCTGGGAAGCTGAGGCTGGGGATTGCTTGAGTCTGTGGTACCCCGGGCAACGAGAGCCTGCGGTTCCACGGGCAAAAATAACAAGACCTAGTCTCAAAAAATAAATAAATAAATAAATAAATAAATAAATAAATAAATGCCATATTAAAAGTCACTTAAAGCCAGGCACAGTGACTTGCACCTGTAAGCTTCAGCCTATGAAGCGGCTGAGGCTAGGAATCGCGGTTTGAGTCCCACTCGGTGCAACACAGCGAGACCTAGTCCAAAAAAATAGCTGAGTATGGTGGCGCGCACCTGTAATCCCAACTATCTGGGAAGCTGAGGTTGGGGACTGCTTGAGTCTGTGGTACCATGGGCAAAAATAGCGAGACCTACTCTCAAAAAAAAAAAAAGTCACTTAAATACTCTTATTTGACCTTAGCACTTTTGTCCATGGGTAACCATAGGCTTTTTTTTTTTTTTTTTCTGTAAAGGAGACTATTCTAAAATTTAAAATTGATTCTTACAGGTTTATTTATCAGTTTAAATCTCAATATTAAAAATATGTATGTCTCTAAAAATGGAACATTTAAAAATACTCTTGGATCCGTAATTATTGTTTCTTTTTGTGTAATTAATATTTTTTCTCCCCTTAGTGCACATCCACTAGCACATAATAATCATTATTATGACATATGAAACCTAATGAGTTTTTTTAAAAATATATTTTTAATTTTAACTGATTGAGGGACATCTTGGGGAGGGTCTTTGAAAGACAATTCTATGTATGACTTGATGACGGTAAAAATTAAATTTCTATTTCTATTTGTGATAGTGCAAAATTCACGTGTTTTTCAAAAAAACTTTTCTCCCACCTTCCCAAAACCCTTTGAGACAGATAAGACAGTTTTGTTCTATTTTGTAGATATAAAAATAGGTTCAGAAGGTAAAGTACTTATCCAAGATCATAGAGCCCAGATTTTCTGATCCTGGATTTTATATATTTTTATCTTATACTACTGTCAATATATGTGTTAAAAAATAAATTCAGATAATAATTAAAGACCTTTTCAAATCCCTAATGTTTGCTACTACCTCATTCAAAATTAACTGAAATGTGATTTTTATCATTCATTCCTCTGTGTCACATTATAGAAAGTATTAGCATCCTACCTTCTAATCCTTCCTCTTTCTGGATAATTTTTTTGTTTTGTTTTATTTTGGTTTTTGGTTTTTGGTTTTTTTTGAGACTAGGTCTCGCTATTTTTGCTTGTGGAACCGCAGGCTCTCATTGCCTGGGGTACCACAGACTCAAGCAATCCCCAGCCTCAGCTTCCCAGGTAGCTGGAATTACAGGCACGCGCCACCACGCCCAGCTATTTTTTTGGAACCAGGTCTCATTACAGGCCCCAGGCGGGACTCGAACCTCTATCCCTAGCCCCGGCCACTTCATAGGCTGAAGCTTATAGGCTCGAGCCACTGTGCCCGGCCCGGATAATTTTATATTTGTTTCTATTATATGTATTAATGCTCTTTTCCCTTTCTAGGTTGTCACAGCTCATGCAGTTCGGGTCCCTGTCACCAGCAATCTGAGTGCCAACATTACTGGATTTTTGCCTATTCATTGTATTTACCAGCTTCTCAGGAGCCGTTCCTTTACCAAGCACAAAGTGTCAATAAAAGTATGGATTTTGTATTCACTGCAGCGAATATAGGAATGCACATATTTCCTTCAATTTAGTGTTTTTGTATTCTTCAGATAGAGATGTGTAATAGAAGTGTGGGCAGATCCATTTTTAATCTTTTGAGACATTTCCATGCTACAATGCCACTTTCTTCATCTGTCTGAGTCTGCCATGGAGAATTGTCCCTCTCCCTAAATTTTCTGTTACAGGTTTTTCTAATGCATTGGATGTCCAAAAACAGATGTAGTGGGAACTTAAAATATTTTTCTACCTATTTACAAACCAATATATTAAAAATTCAAAGCCAAGTGTTTCATTGTTTCAGATTTATCTCCCACTGAACAATTTCTTGATTATTATAAAAAGATAATTCTTAAGTCAAAGATAATTGTGCAGTTGGTGAATATATTCCTAACTGCTAAAAGAATAGTTTTACTGACCATGTAAACTGTATTTTTAAAATGTTGCTTGCTTTTTCTTTTTGCTGTCATTGATTTAGTGCCTGTAACCTTTTTTTTTTTTTTAGGACTGGATTTATAGACAACTGTGTGAAACCTCCACTCCACTCCACCCTCAGTTACTTCCTTTGATTGATGTGTACATAAATTCTATACTTACTCCTGCTTCTAAATCTAATCCAGAAGCTACAAATCAGCCAGTCACGGAACAGGAGATTCTCAATATTTTCCAAGGAGTTATTGGGGTAAAAGTGTTTCTTTCACATTTATTAGCTTATTTTTTCTTTTGGTTTATTCTTCTGACTTATTCTTTATATTTCTTATGCCTACAAGAGGACTTTTGGGTGACTAAATTTAAAATGGGGTAGAATTTCTTTAGATCACGAATAAAATTAATGGTGTTCCAATTAATTGGTCAAATAGACACTCTTTGAGAAGTTCAGAAGCTCTTATTTTAGCATCTAAGGAATACCCTGCAGAGTGTTTGTTCATAAAGGACTGTGTGCCCTTTCAGCATAGTCAATACAGGTTTGTTTCACTTCCTGGGAATCTAAACTGTATATAAATTAATTTATGGAGAATTTAAAGAAAATATTTCTTCATTTTGTTAGAAAGAAAAAAAAGAGTTGTATTTTTCCACAAATGTATTTAAATGTACAGTATCATCTTAGAAAGTTTTTTTAATCCTAACATGAGATAATCCTTCAGACTCCTGTATGCCTGTTTTAGAAACCTGATGGGATTGTTGTTGGGTAACAGCTGAAGTACTTTTTTCCCCTATCTTAAAAAAGACTGTTGAACAAATGTCTTCATCTCCTAGGTGATGTCATATTTAATTTAGACTTCATATTGTCTTTTTGAGTTTAGTGCATATACAACAACATTTTTCTGTTTTATCAGAGCTTGGGAGTAGCAACACTGTATAATCTATTTAGAGAACCTCTATGAAACAGCATTCATGTAGCTTAACAGTGCTTTAAGGTGTTTGTAATATTTCTTTTAGGGTGAAAACATGCGCCTCAATCAGCGTTTCGGTATCACTGCACAGCTGCTGGTGCTTTACTACGTACTGTCTTATGAGGAAGCTCTCCTAGCAAACACAAAGACTTTAGGTAAGCTGAGGATGGTGCAACGTTTCTAGTGTAGTTCATTTGATTTGCGTATGTTTTGTTTCTTTCCAACTGCTGTATGAGAAAATAAGTTCAAATGGCCATCATTCTGTATTCTCTGTATTATACACTGTGATGAATAAATACATGTGTATATTGCCACATAATCACCATTAAAATTAAGTCTTTTTAGCAGGCTAAATTGATATTAACTAAATTGCCTTTATATATTTATAGATACATATAATCTTTTGGGGGGGGGGTTAAATAAAGGTGTTTTATTTACCAACAGTGAAACTATATAAGCTAGTTAATAATACTCAATATTCAGTAGATAATCCAAGAAGGGACTGCTAATTATTTCTTTTTCTCACCACCTTCCATCACTTGTCAGAGCCCTCAGGATGTTTGTTTATATCCACTAGTTTTTCAGAGTGTTTTACATTGTCAAATTGTCTGCTATGAATATTTACTCTTGTTTTTTATTGTTCTGACTTAATTTGCTGCACTTAAATATTTAGAGTCCCTCCACTTTCTTGAAAATGTTTAGAGTCCCTATATCTCATCCTTTCTTAAGGTAATATATTACAATATGATTGTACCACATCTTGATATATTCATCCATTGAAGGAGACATAGAATTGCTTATATTTTAACAATTTTCATTACCTTATTAATGAAATATAAATCAAGAGATAAACTTGAAGCAAATACAACAGGAATTTTTCTTTTTTCTTAGTTTTAGTCTTTGTCTTGCCTTCCTTTCATTAATGTGAATAATAACTACCTGTTCAAAAGTAAGCATAAAAAAAACCAGTATAAGAGATTCCTTTTATCATAAAGTTATCATTGAACTGGGCATTCAGACATATCCATTCCGTTCCATATAAGATCAGTGTAAGATCAGTATAACTTAGAACTTATCAGTAAAAAGTAGTGTGTTTTTCTATATTTGAAAAAGAAAATTGACTGTATTTTAGACTTACTAAATGAGTGTAATTTCATAGTTGAAAGAAAGTGAGTGTAATTAAAAACTGCAAACATTAAGTATGTATAATTAGGAAAAATTCTTGTATGAGTGATTATTTTCTGTAATTGAGTGATTTTCTGTTTGGCGAATCATTTGTTTTATTTATTTGAAGCATTATATTTTAAGCATTTTGTGAATTTCTCAGCTGCTTTCTTACCTGACTACAGTGGTTAGGGTTATAACTATAATTATAAGCCAGGCACAGTGGCTCGTGCCTGTAAGCTTCAGCCTATGAAGCAGCTGGGGCCAGGGATCGTGGTTCAAGTCCCTCTCACGGCAACACAGCACAACCTAGTCCCAAAAAATAGCTGGGCGTGGTGGCGCACGCCTGTAATCCCAGCTACCTGGGAAGCTGAGGCTGGGGATTGCTTGAGTCTGTGGTATCCCAGGCAATGTGAACTTGCGGTTCCACGGGCAAAAACAGTGAGACCTAGTCTGAAAAAAAAAAAAAAAAAAAAAGCAAAACTACAATTATGTTTTTGTTGTAGGAAAAGATGGGTTGATAATAAGCATTAGAGAGAAATCATTCACTTTTACATACCTATAATGAATTCTGGTAAGAAATGTAACATTTGTTATTTAACAAACAGGTAGTAAAGAAATGAGTCACAGGGGTGTGTTCTGGGGAAGAGCTTAGACAGTAAATACTGTAGCAGGGGACAAAAGGGGGCACAAAGCTTTTTAGCAATAGGGAAATAAGTCAGATGGAAAAAAATAAATATTGGAAGATCTCATTTATGGAATATAGTGAAAGCAAAAGAGCAACAACAGGTTAAAACTAGCAAGATGAACATTGATCTGAGACATCCAGCAAGAGCGGGGAAAGGAGGGGGTGTCAGAACAGCAGAGAGAAGAACACAAGAGAGTGTGGAAGCCGGGCACGTGGTGCGTGCCTGTAAGCGACAGCTTATGGAGTCACAGCAGGGTCTGGGGATCACGGTTCAAGTCCCGCCTGGGCCAACACAATGAGACCTAGTCCCAAAAATATAGCTGGGCATGGTGGTGCACGCCTGTAATTCCAGCTCCCTGGGAAGCTGAGATTGGGGATTGCTTGAGTCTGTGGTACCCTGGGCAACGTGAGCCTGCGGTTCCATGGGCAAAATAGCAAGACCTAGTCTCAACCACAAAAAGGAAAAAAAAAAAGAATATGGTGATGGTCTATGGGTGATGTGGTGGCAGGAAAACTATGGAGACTACAGTGATGTAAGACAAAATATAATAAAAAGAAGAGAAAAAATAAAGTGGAAGCAGTAATTTTTTTTGCAAAAAAAAACTAACAGGAAAATATGGAAGATGATAGGGTTGTCAACTCTTGTATGTATGCCATGCAGAATTAACAAATCCCTCAGAATTTCAGTACCTGGAAGGATCTTTGAAGATTATGTTTTCTACAACCAGTGCCATGCTGAGTTTGGCCCATTGTGTTTACTGTAAAACTGTTATTCTTTATACAACAGTGTGCTGGATCCTAGTTGGAATGTAGGATTTTAGGTTAGTAGTACAGCTCAGCTGGGAATGAACCTGGGAAAAAACTGGGGGATTGGAAGTCAGTTAATTAGGTTTTTATAAGATTCCAGGTAAAAGATGGTGCTGGCTTGGACTGGTATCAGTACATGTGTATTTTGAAGATAGAGCTGAAAAGTTTTACCCATGGATTGATGAGGTTTGAGAGGAACCAAAGTTGGCATGGAGGTTTTTGACCTGAGCCTAAAGGATAGAATGACTGTCAACTGAAATAAAAGAGCTTGGATGGGGAACAGGTATGTAGGGGATAAGAGCTCAGTTTTGGATTTAAGTTTGAGATGTCTCGTAAACTTTCAGGTGGGAATGTTAAGGAGACAGTATTTATACTGACTTGGAATTTAGAGGAGATACCTGCACTGATACCTGCACTTTGAGAGTCTTCAACATACATGTTGAATATATCTTTTTGTGTTTATATATACATATATACATATAAACAACTCTAAGATCACCAAGGGAGGGAGTGTGGGTGGGAAATCAGGATGCGAAGACAAGAATGTTTCATGGAATCAGAGAATCTGTGTCAAGATACTTGATCTTGCTAGATCAAGTCAGGTTGATTCTCAACTGATGACTGCATGTACCTTGCTGGAAGTCATTTGACATTTGCAGTTTTACTGGTAAAATGGTAAGATGAAAGCCTAGTTGTAGTGAAGTAAAAAGAGATGTAGAGGAGATTTACTGGAGATGATGAGTAAAGACAGCTTTTTCAAGTTGTGGTGAGAATTAGAATGATGCTGTTATTGGAGTGGAACATGAAGTCAGGAGAGGATTTTTTGAAGGGAAGAAATGAGAAAATGTTCATATGCTGTTGGGAATGATATAAGAGGGAAGGTTGATGATTCAGAGGAGAAACCCCTGGTGTGATGTCCTCGTTAGGTGAGAGGAGATGTGATTAGGAGACAAATGGAGGAGTTGGCTTTTCGTAGGAGAATTTTTCCCCCTGGTTTAGGAGATTATTTTCTGGTCTAATTTAGGAGATTATATTCTGGTTTAATTTCTCCAAGGGGAATAAATAAGTACAGAATATGTCACAGCATAAGAGAATTTTGCTCTTCCACAGCCAAAAAGATTAGTATTCTCAAATTTATCCCTCCTGTGAAACTTGTTGTTTCAGTAAATTGTTAACTGTTTTGTGGTTTTGACCTTTGTAATAGACATTATTAGAAGCTGCCAGGTAGCTGCAGAAGTTCAAATATGGACTTATGAAATTTGAAATAATAGAGCCAAGTATTAGTATTACCCTAATCATTAAAAATAAATGTCTATGATAAATATATACATATACATACATATATACATATATATCCTGATATCCTATACATATTTTCATTTGTCCAAAAATATGTGAAATAAATGTATGTATATAAATTTTATTAAATAATATATTGAGCCTGGCATGGTGGCGCATGCCTGTAAGCAATAGCTTATGGAGTCGTGGCAGGGTCTGGGGATCGTGGTTCGAGTCCCACCAGGGGCAACATAGCGAGACCTAGTCCCAAAAAATAGCTGGGTAGCTGGGTGTGGTGGTGCACACCTTTAATCCCAGCTACCTGGGAAGCTGAGGCTGGGGATTGCTTGAGTCTGTGGTCCCACGGGCATTGTGAGCCTGAGGTTCCACGGGCAAAAATAGTGAGACCTAGTCTCAAAAAAAGATGGATGGGTGGATGGGTGGATGGATGGATGGAATGAAGAATGAATCTCTAAAAATATAGAGTAATATGGTAAAGTAGTAAATATGGTACTGATTCAAAAATAGCGAGACCTAGTCTCAAAAAAAGATAAGTATTTTGTCTAAAACAATAGTAATATGGCAAATTAGTAAATATGGTACTAATTCCCAATTAAAATATGATTACCAGTATATATTATTGTTTTGTATTTTAAATTTGTTTCCTGCTTATTACATTTGAAAACTTGATAACTGGGTAAAGTAGCTTATTTTTAGATACTTTCGAAGTTAAAGATAATAGTAATTAATTTTGTACATATGAGGAACTGTTTGTTTCTAAAGCAGCCAGTGGATTCCTAAACACTATTACATTTTTAAGTAACTAAAAGTTTTTACATGCTTAATTCATTCTCAAGGTTAACTTCATTTAAAAACAGAGGGCTATTTTTCTGCTTTGTTATGTGTAAAATTTGTTATGTGTAATTTGTTATGTTTTTGTTAGTGTAAAATTTCCATTTTGGTCACCAGCAGAACAAGACATATCACACTAGGACTATAATGTTCATTGCCTCTAAACTCCTGAACTTGAATTTTTTTCTTTGCTTTTAATAGTAATTTTCTTTTCAGAAAATAAGCTGGACCGGGCACGGTGGAGCATGCTTGTAAGCAACAGCTTATGGAGTTGCCGTAGGGTTTGGGGGTCGTGGTTCGAGTCCTGCCTAGGGCAACAAAGCAAGACCTAGTCCCAAAAATATAGCTGGATGTGGTGGCATGTGCCTGTAATCCTGGCTACTTGGGAAGCTGAGACTGGGGATTGCTTGGTTCTGTGGTAGCATGGGCAACAATACCTAATCTCAGAAAAAAAAGAAAAAGAAGAAAAGCTAATTGCAGCTACCTCTTTGAAAATGCAGAAACTAAAAAAAAAATATATATATATACACACATGCACACAAGAAAATGCAGAAACTTGTAAGCAAACATTGGCAGATGCTACTGCATTGCAGTTTGAAGTTTTAGAACTGTGAATTAAGTTTGAATGAAAAGGATTCTAACAGTTGAATGACCTTATTACAGAGTAACTGTATAAGAATTTTAAATTTCATTACTTACTTGTTTATGTATGTTAATGCAATGCAGCTGAATTTTTAAAATAAAAATATTAATTGAAAATGTGTTTGCTGGAGAAAATTTGGTTAAGAAAAGTGCAAAGACCAAAGTGAGACCACCCATAGTTCCACTGCCCAGTGGTAATCATCTTTGGAATTTTGCTAGAAAATCCTTCAGTCTTGGCATATTTGGTAGCTTTCATGAAGTTGAAATCATAATATATATTTTTAATTGATAGTTAATGCATTTTAAAATTTGCCCATTCCCATAATTTTTTTCCTAAAGCAGAATCCTTAATATGTGACATTACTTGCTTACCAAAATTCTTTTTTAAAAAAAACAAATTCTTTATTGTTGGACACTTCAACTACTTCCAAATTTTGACATAAACATAGAGAAATAAATATCCTTAAAGCTAACTCTGTATACAGGCATGGTAAGAAATCTGTCATAAGAAAAGAAATAACCATGCCTGTATACTTCTGGATTGAACCCTACTTGCTCTTGATGTGTTCTTCTTTTAGTGTGGTGTGCTATATTTAACTTGAAAATTTTTTTAAATATTTTTCCATGTTTTTAAACCAGTGAAATGGAACTTATTTCCCTCTTTCTTTTTCCTCTCTCATCCTTTCAGGTTTTGGTATTAAGCTTACATTAATTTCATCTATAAATATATGACATTTTCCATAGAATTTTTAAAAAGGAGTAAAATGTCACAAGAACAAGGAATTGTATAAATAGAATTAAAAACATTTTCATAGTTTTTTGATGAGGTCAAGTGTCAGATCAGAACCTTTGAAAGCCATGCATTGGAGGACATTGGGAAATGTGTGCCTACTCATGACATACATAGCATCTGGCCGGGCGTGGTGCCGCGTACCTGTAATCCCATTTACCTGGGAGGCTGAGGCTGGGGATCACTTGAGTACGCGGGTTTGAGAAAACCCTGGGGAACATAGCGAGACCTAGTCTCTTAAAAGCAAATATATGTGTGTGTGTGTGTGTGTGTGTGTGTTGTGTGTGTGTGTGTTTTCTAATAGATGTAATGTTTCAAATTATCATTTAGTGTTTTGCTGAAGGACTAAGAATATCCTTGATGTTATAGTTTACAGAGAAAGGAAGCGAAAAAGACTTTGGTTGGCATTTTTTTTTTCCGTTAGATCTAGGAATCCACTGAAGGTTTTGAGGAAAACCTTCAAAGACATATGGCTCAGGCCGACTTACAATTAAGTACTGACCTCAGTGCCTGCTCATCATTTGTTAAAGAACAGAAATTAGCCGGGCACGGTGGCTCGTGCTTGTAAGCTTCAGCCTATGAAGCGGCCGGGGCTTAGGGATCGCAGTTCGAGTCCCGCCTGGGGCCCGTAGCGAGACCTAGTTCCAAAAAAATAGCTGGGCGTGGTGGCGCACGCCTGTCATCCCAGCTACCTGGGAAGCTGAGGCTGGGGATTGCTTGAGTCTGTGGTACCCCGGGCA
>PVHY01003473.1:0-107357 GCA_004024945.1 Uropsilus gracilis | reverse complement strand
TTTCCTTCATACAGGAAGGACAACTTTGCAGGGTAGAGAATTCTAGGCTGGCACTTTTTGTCTTGGAGTTTTTTGAAGATGTGGCTCCATTCTCTTCTTGCTTGGAGAGTCTCTTCTGAGAAGTCTGAGGTCAGCCTAATGGGTTTTCCTTTGTAGGTTATCTGTTTTTTCTCTCTAGTCATTCTCATTATTTTTTCTTCGTCTTGGGTTCTTGGAAGTTTTACAATAATGTGCCTGGCTTAGATTTTTTTTCATTAAAGTAGTTTGGTGTTCTTTTTGCTTCCTGTACATCTATTTTCATTTCCTTTTTCAGATTTGGGAAGTTCTCTTCCATTATTGCTTTAAAAAGACTTTCATTTCCTGTGTCTTTCTCTTCTCCTACTGGGATTCCGACTATTCTTATATTTCCTTTCTTTAAAGTATCTGATATATCTCTGATTTTTTCTGCTGTCTTCTTACTTTGTTTTTCTCTCTCTTTTTCTTTTTTTGTTCTCTCTATTTCTCTGTCCTCTAGTGTGCTGATTTGTTCTTCAATTTCTTCTAGTCTGCTTTCATGGCTTTTCTCTGCATTTTTGATATCTTCTATTGCTCCTCTTATAAACTGTACCTCTTTAGTTTTTTATTTAGTGTTTCAATCTCTTTCTTCTGTTTGACAATTGTAATGTTCATTTTGCTGCATTCATTCTTGTATTTTTCTACTTCTCCTCTTATGTCATTTTAGTGTTTTTATCATGATGTGTCTGAATTCTTTATCTGTCATATTATCCCATTCTTGGTTATCCTCCTTATTGTTTTCAAGAGATTGTTTGTCCTTTGGTGAGGAATTGCTTCCCTTGGGGCTTGCTTGTGTGTTTGTGTTTTTCTTCCTTCCCGTATTTTCTCTTCAGACTTGTTCTACGCATTGAGTGACGGATGCTCGGGTATTAGTTGGCATGTTGTCCAGTATGAGGTTGTGTTTATTCTGTTTTACCGTCTAAATTGCTTCTTGTTTCAGTGGGTTGTTTGGGGGAAGTAGTCTTTTCCTTGTCTGAGCTGCTGTTGCTCAGCTGCACCTGCTCTTTTGGACTAGGATGTCAGCCCTGATATTCTGCAGTCTACTACTTAAGGAGTCAATGGACTGCTAAATTTGAGTCTCTCCGGGAGTCCTTTTGTATGTGGAATCCTCGGATATGTAAACCACAATTCCAAGTTTCTCCAGAAGGCAGCTTATGACTTTTCCGGTTTGTGTTTGAGTTGTGGTGGTGTCGAGTTTCTGAGCTTTTTATTCTTGTATTTGAATTACTTTGATAATATTCAATATTGAATTTTTTTTTCCTGTGTGTGTGCCTGCTGTCATTAGTTTCCCAGTTTTGATTTGTTTACTGTTTATATTTGCCAACAAATAATTTTTTTTCCTATGAGTGAAATTCAGTGTTTTTGTATATTGCTGAGATTTTGTTGATAATCTTTATCAGAGCCGGCGCTGCAAAGCGGCGCCGGTGCCTAAGTGGTATGAGGTGATGTGATACCTGGTTCATGAGCCGGTGGCGGGCTTCAGGGGGCGTGCCCGAGAGGCATGCCGGTGAGCACCTGGCTGATGCACACTGGCTGATGATGGGGTGAGGCGAGGTGGCGCAGAGGTTACCTGGTTCGTGAGCCGGTGGCGGGCTTCAGGGGGCGTGCCTGAGAGGCGTGCCTGAGAGTGCCCAGCTGATGTGCACTGGCTGATGACAGGGTGAGACAAGGTGGCGCAGAGGTTACCTGGTTCGCGAGCCAGTGGCAGGCTTCAGGCGTGCCCAAGAGGTGTGCCGGAGAGCGCCTGGCTGATGCGCACTGACTGACGACAGGGTGAGGTGAGGTGGCGCGGAGGTTACCTGGTTCGCGAGCCGGTGGCGGGCTTCTTTTGTTGATATCTTACTGATGCTCTAAATTCTTTTATTTTCTGTTTTTGCCTTAGCAACTGGAAGGAATAAGTTTCCACTTATTAAAACAAAGAAGATTCTTAAGTGAAGAAGATTCTTAAGAAGGAAAAGGCAGAAATCACAGTTCAGTTTGGGATATATTGCTTGATAGGTGTACACACACTGAAGTGAAACTGACAAGTAAGTTATCTGAATCTGTGAGTCCTGAATTCAAGGAGAGGTTCAAGTTTGAAGGCCAAAATGTTGGAGATGTAAGTCATGAAACCTGATGAAATTACCCAGTGAGGGATATAGATAAAATAAAGGCATGGTCTGAGAGAACAGGCCTAAGACAATTCAAAGAAATAAATGGAGAAGAGAAGTACTTAGCAAAGACTAAGAAAAATGTGTCTAGTGAGGTAAAAGAACAATCAAGGAATTAAGAATAGTGCCTCCAAATTTAAGTTAAAAATAAGGGAATATGCCAAATGTTGGAAAAGTTCAAATTAGCTAAAAAGTGGGGACTGGTCCAAAGATTTAACAAAAGGATAGTCACTGGTGACTTTGATAAGTACATTGGTGATGGAATGAAGAGATAACAAAAGAGAGAGGAAGGAAAGAAATTGATAGGTGCTAATATAGACAACTTTCTAGAAGTCTTGTTATATAGGAATAGAATAGGAGCTAGGAAGTACAAGCAGATATTTTTCATAGTGGGTAATATTCCATCAGACAATGATGCTGTTGAAAAAAAAATAGTGGGAAATTTTATTCTAGGAGAAAAGAAATACTAAAATACCATTCTTTTAAAAGCACAGAACAGGGGATTCAATTGATCAGGACAAGTATTGGTTTAAATATGAGAATAAACAGCATTTCCACATTAACAGAAGAAAGGCAAAATAAATGGACACAACTGCACATAATATCATACACATAGTAACATCAAATGATTCCCTCATACCAGACTTCAAAATTCTAAAAATCTACATTCCTTCAGCAAAACGAAAAAAATAGGTGATTATTCTATTTTCATGCTAATAGACCCTATAAGATGATTTAATTGAATCCAAGTTCTGTCTGAATGTAGTATCACAGAGGTTTTCTAGCTCAATTAGCTGGAAGGGGAAAATACAAAAAAGGTAATATTGAAACATGCAATCAATCAAAATTATATTGTCTTCAAATGTTCCCTAAGAATGAAGAAAGGAGGATCAAAGTCTGAAAGCTTTCTTCTATCTGAATATACTATTCTTACCATTTTGAGTGTTAGCCATATAACTAATAAAAGCATAATTAAATCATGTTTCATTTCCTTCTGGCTGATTGCTATAGGATGAGGCATCGGTTTGTGACTTGATTGAATCTGAGATGCCATATCTTTTTCAAGTTTCCCACACAATTTGACATAGAAGTTCTTGAATTGTGGCAAATTCAGTATAATAAATTTGGTATTGAAATGGTATTTTAAATGACTGTAAAATATTTTAAATGATCCTAAAAACAGATAAAACACTGAAATGATGTATACCTAGAGGGATCCAAAAGGTGTTTTATCTTCGTTTGCTACTTCAGTGCAGGTAAAAATCCCTAGAATGCAAAATCATCGGTTCTTGGATTCAGATTGGACTTAATTCCAAAATAAATCAATGATAAAAGAAAAGTTGACCAATATTGACCGCTAATCCCTTGAGAATGATTGAGGTTTGCATTTCTCATTTTGATGAGCTGACAAAATTAAATCATGAATCTATAGCACCTCAACTGATTTTCCATAGAGTTTATGTTAGGAGTCATGTTCCAGTGGCCTAGAGCCTTAGTAAGGGGGGTCATCTAGCTCCCAGAAAAAAAATGAGGAGTAGACAGGCAAGTTAAGAGTGAAAAGTCATATGTATGTCTTCCCATCAGTTGTGCCCCATCTTGGGCGCCATTTGTTAGGAGTAACGTGTGGGAAAGGAGTAATGAGATGGAAGAGATTGACAGTGATTTGTGAGGCTAGCCAGCCCACAGAACAGGGATCCTGGGAAGCATGTCCAGGCCCAACTTTAATGAAGTTATGAAGCCCATTATATACCCTGGCAGAGAAAGGTTACAATGATGTAATGAGGAAGTAGCAACCTGATTTCCAAAGGCGTACATGAAATACAGCAGGGGTATGGGTGATAATAGGAGAATTTACCTGTGGGGCTAACAGTCATTACTAATAGGTCATATGTCTCTTGGGACATCACAAAGAGGTTAGGAAGCTGGGTTACAGGTGAAAGACTTGAGTTTGCCCACCCTCTAGTGTGCCAGAGGGGCTAGGTAGATAAAAGGTTTTCCTTGTATCTAAAGCTCATCAACCTGCATAACCACATTCCACAGTTTAAGCATATGTAGCATATTCTCAACATGCAATAGGTTAATAATATCACCTCTAAATACAAAAACATTATTGTTTTGTTCAAGAAAACCTGATATGGCTGAGCAAAGGCCTACATTATTCCAAGAGTTGTTGGGAATTAGTCATTCTTGCATTTCCACTTCCAGTGTGCACTGGCACATCTGTCTCCAGATGAGCAGATATAGTCACCCCAAAAGCAGAAAATTCTTTTTTGGCAATACAAAATTAAACAGTTGATCTTCCAAATACCGAATGCTCTTAAAAACTCTATCTGAATTATACCCATCCTATAGTTACTTATCCTCCAGTTTGACTAAATAAGAAAATAAAATACTTAACTCTGAAAAGAAAGAAATAAGCAGTATTGTTGTCACTTGGTCCACAACTTACTGAATCATTAATATTTATCTAAACCTGCACAAAGTGCAAGTCCTTGAAAAATCAAGGACAGAAAATACTGGAAAGAAATGCAAGCATCTGACAGTCAGGAGTGAGGATGTCTTAAAGGACAGCTTGGGTTTGGGTTTTTCAAGTGTTCTAACCTGCATGAATCATTCTTCAATTATTTAGGACACAATTTATATTTTTCACTAAGGCATTGTGAGAAGATTTAAAATTGTCTTTTTAGTGGTTTTGCCACTTCCATTTACCTAAATAAGAACATCTCTTGTTTTATATATGTGCACACAACATTGTCGAATGCTGAAAGTCAAATGCATGTAGTTGTAGCTTTGGTAACAATAGCCAATTCATATTTATTAACTCCATAGATATTAGGGGGAAATTAAACATTTTAAAATAATATTCCACAAGGATCTACAGCATAACTAGAAATATAATTACACCCACTATAATTAGCCAATATATAATTCCACAGGCAAGATACAGTAATATAAATATGTAACTGTTTCTAATTGTGGCATTTTACCTATGGAACCAAATCTAGCTTTTCTCACTTTCCTTTGCCATATAGAATTTTCATGTGTGAGTCACAGCTAGAACTCAAAAGAAAGTGAAGAGGGAAATGAGTCAGGAAGTCTTTGAAAAAAGCTATTAAAAAAGTACCTAATTTTCTATCCATATTAATAGAAAACAGTTCTATCTTTATAATGTCATCTAATACTATAAATGCAAAGTTAGATAGCACAAGTCAAAAGTCTGTCATCATTCCAGGAGCAATTCTGCTTAGAGCCCTTTTCTTTATTCCTGATGTCTTGCTTATGGTTGGGGAGGGTGCAGAAACCTCAGAAGTGGACATACATTAGAAGAAAGTCTATTTATCTAGAAATCAGTCTTTCAATCCAAAAGAGCTTGTTGCCACACCTCCTGAGGACTACATGACTTAGATGTCATTATTCATAATTGACCTTTCTATTAAGGCAATACTGAGAAAGCAGGATAAATGAGCTTTGAGTTTCCATTTGTGTATGAATACTGACAGCAGTTTCTATCATCCACAATAGTGAATCCCAGTGATGTTCACACTCGGCAAAAAAAGGTAGGATCAAGACACCTACTTAGCAGGTACCAAAAGGTGAACATTATACCTCCTGCTTTCTGCTCCACATTCAAATAAGGTTCTAACATAAAGATATTCAACAAATTACATATCCAGTAGTTCTGGATATGTAATTTGAGTTACATCCAGAAAGTATTCATTGAAAAGTATGACTGAATTGCCCCCCACTAACCTGTAGAGCATTAAAAACTAGTTTTTTATAAATACTAATGGTAACCATTCAATAGGGAAAAGATGACTCTTAATATTGAAGACATATAGCCTGCTCCAAGTAACCATTTATGACTGCAATCCCATTATTTTTCAGGTTTTCTTGCTAGGACATGGGCATGGAACTTGATCAGCGCTATGGAATTTTGACTGAGGAATTGCTGGACATGTAGCAGAGAGTGGAGGGCAGCATACACTCTCCACTCTCTCTCTCCCTATCGGCAAACAGGGAAGATGGCAATGACATCTATGAGGTAGTAAGTTCACAAAAGAACAGCTTTGGGACTGAGTCAGGGCTCAGAGGCAGAATTTAAGTAAGTATGAATCCAACATTCCCAGTCGTTTTATAGTCTTTCACCTGTGCTTGTTTCAGTGGGAGTTATCTCTACCTTTCTGTTCCAGAGCTCATATTTAACTGGCTTGTTCACTGTGGGGAAGAATAAAGAGTCTGCTTTTAATGACCACTTTTGGGTTTATTTAATTTTCTTTCTCATTGAGGCAAATCTCAGCAATTGTTTTTTAAATTTTGTGTGTATGAGAATGAGTACAAGGTCCAGTACAGTTCCTTCCAGAGAACACATTATTGCCTCTCATTAACCTTCATGTGACCTACTCACTAGATTAATAGACAAAATTAACCACTGACTAAGTTCATTTGGAATTACTAGAGAGAATAGTTCCATCCCCTTTGACAAATTCACTAAACTGTTCACTATCCAAAGGGTGGTAAACTTACAAGCACTTTGCTAGCATTCTCTGCAGTTAAAGGCCTATCATTTGATTGTACTTTTAAGTCAATTGTGCTTATTCCTACCCTGCTTGTACTAGCTGAAATTGTTAAAGTAACTAAAACATTTAAGGAACTATTATATAAAGCACTGCAATGTGAGTTCAAAAAGATTGAAAGTTATTTTTCTAAGGAAACCAAGTTGAACGTTTTGAAACATATTCTGAACAGGACCAGTATAAAAAAGTGCTATAGAATTAGGCAGACATGAGTTGGGGACATAATAAAAATCTAGAAGAAGTCTGGAAACACAAATAGGTCAAAATTCTTATTCCTTTTTTTAATAAACCTAACCTAAAAACTGGATCTACATAGATCCACAGATATGAATAGGTCAGTCAAGACAGAAATTCAAACAGTGGAATTCTCAAAAAATAGCCTCAGGTTATATTGAGGAGATTGACAAATGAAGATACATTTAAAAGCTTTACATGGAAATACAATATTTAAATGAAACATCTGTTCTTTTTTTATAATTCCCCTCCAAAAGACTTCCATCTTTTAATTTTTTTTATATTTATTATTCCTTTTTTTTTTTAAGGTTACTTTGGTTTGCAACAACTGTCTATATGAGTTAACAAAGTTTTCATAGTGTAGTGATTATCACACACTATGACTCTGAGGTATAGGACTGCCCCCTTCAGGTGTTGTTACCACACCACACCCACCGTCAAGACACCCACAGTGGTCTGCCACCTACACCATTAAAAAAAAAAAAAAAAAAAAAAAAAAAAGTCATAAAACATTCTAGTCTTTTTCTAGGCCTTGTATTTTTGTGCTTGGGACTTTGCTATCATAATGATCATTCAATTTTCATTTCTCCTTCTCTGACTTAACACTGAAAGAAATGATTTTATGTTTGCATAACTCTACCACCATCATTTTCATTTTATATAAGTAATAAATAATATCTATGGAATAGTTCCATCAATTGACATAGTTTATTGAACTATCCTTTATTCTTTTTTGTCTATTTGTTTTTGTAAGATACACACACATATACACACACAGCTATAGAATACATATATATATATTCTTTCTCTAAAGGACTTTTTCAATTAACCTACCACCTACAGTTCCTTACTTGCCTCAGATAAGAGTTCTGCTTCTATATTTCTACTACCACATTTCACTTTTTTCTGATACTCACTCTGCTTCCCCCCAAGGTCATACCCTCAGAATAGCATTTAAGAAACTTCCCTATAACATCACTACAAAGTGCTAGTAAGTAAAAAGATAGCATGTCTTTGCATTCTAATTGTGAGTAGTGATAAGGATCCCTATGACCTCTATGAATTAACACTTCATTCTGGTTTTCTGGCTTCAATTTACTTCAAACCCAGTTATCATCTTGTGACATTTTGCACTATGGGGGGAGAGAGTGGCTATGTCATTGGTGCAGATGTAACTTATGAAAATAATGCATGCATCTCATACTGAGTTTAATCAGGGTTTATTAAAAACATGGGTTACTTATGCTTTTTTCTCCTTCCTGTAATCTCATTTGAAAACAGATTTCTTAGGAATTGACTAAAAGCTCTTATAGTGCTCTTGATATTTTCTGAATTGAGAGCTTTCTATAGAAATAAATCATAAGAATATAAATGGTTAAAAAGATTTGGCAATTCACCTTTCTCCCTACTCAGGTACATTATCAGCAGAAAGCGCATTTTTCTTCACTCTAAAATTGCAGGAAATGACACAGTTGTGAAACCTTTGGGACTCCACACTGAACATGAATATTCAGCACCAAGAATAGAAGCTTTGGCACATCAAATTAAATGTAACCTTAAGAAAAGCTTATCATCTTTAAGTCATTTGCATCTTTTCCCCTAGACTTTCCTTCCCAATTGTGAAAGATGACTGGGCATCTCTCCTATTGGCATGAGTTTTCCATGCCTGAGAGGGGAGGCAAATTACCGCCAACCCAAGGGCTCCAGAATGGGGGTCTCAGGCTAACATCCAATAACCACAATGCAACCACAAAGGAGTCAGTAGTACATGGAATAAGGCTATTGTTGGCAAGATCTGCAAAAGTGTGTGTTAAGAATATTAAAGTAGGACTGTTTGCTTGCAAATATCAACAACCTAGCTGAAGTTAATCCAAGGAACAATAGGGCCATACTGATATACTTAACTTGGGAGTTACAGAAAGGGAGTACAGAAAGTTACAGAACTGGGTTCAGCATAACTTGTTGAAAAATCCAAAGACTGTCATTTTATCCCTCCCTCATTCCCTAATCTCTGCTTTCCCTTATTTTCTATAGTCAGAGATAGTGTATGTGATTCTCAGTTTGCAAATTCAGAACAAAGAGCAGTCCAGAGTGTCTAGGTCAGTTTGTCCATTGTTCTATTTCTTTTTGGGCTACATGTCCAGGGAGTGTAGCAGGGAACTTGGGGACCAACTAATTAAGAATCATTTTAGGATTGCACCATATAAGGGGTGGGAAAGACAGCTTAAAAAAAAAAAAAAAGAACAGACAAGCAAAAGTAAATAAATAAAATAGTCATTATCCAAATATCCTTTAACATAATCATTAGCAGAACAAGCAGGGAGGAGCTATGTGGGGTAACAAGAAGGATACAAACTTTGGTATCAGAGTTCTCTTATTGAAAACTCCTTTACCACCTACAAACTGTGAGACTGTGAGTGTCTGAGTCACTTCTCAAAGCCTGGCTTCCCACCTGAAAAAACAGTTTCTGCCTGCAGGATTATTTCAAAAATTACATCTCCTTGTGAAAAAGCACCTTGCTTAAGGGCCTGCCAGAGAGCTTAATAAAGGGTGGTTATTATTTGGTTGATGACAAAGAGTCTAGATTAATTCTAAATCTCCCCCAAAATGAAGATGGGAACTAAGAAGATAGAGAAGATATATAAAGTTCATTCTCTCTAACAGGGAATAAATAAAAACCTTATCTGTTTTAAAATATTTCTAATAAAAATTAGCAGACACAAAACAGCAATTATATTTAGTAGAAATATTGATATATATTCTAATGTGCTGAGATAGCATAGCTACTCATTTATAGGCTAAGCATGTGCTCAGAGTATGTAGTGGCAATAAATAGGCGGCAACTTCTTTCACTCTCAATATTCACATTGATATTTAATAGACACTGAATAATTAGCACAACCCAAAATGAACTAATGTGTTTCTAAAAATAAAAAGGGGGAGGAAGCAGCAAAAAAATGTGGATGAGAAGGGAATGGGAAGCTCTGCTTTGAAATCTCACTTCTGGTTCTCTCCACTAACCTTCTCTGTGACCTTGCCTGACAGCTCATTAACTTCCACTCTTCTGAGGGGGGTGAGAAAAAAAGCTGCTGGACCCTAGCCACCTCCAAAAGGTAGCTTGTGTTTGAGAACATAGCATACAAAAGGAAGAAAATTTCTTTGAATTAGTACATTTGACCTCACCTCCCAGAACAATTGTATTAGAGCAACTAATTAATACATAGTTATCCCTCTTACTAGCAGCACATATATCTTAATTGGGTTTTAATGTGTAAGACTAAGTCTATCAAATAGGCACATTTCCTAGCTAATGTAGGAATTCAAAGACACAAAGTGACGGTGTTGCAAAATCAGAGGCAATCCTAGAATTAAAATAGCCCAGCGCCTTCCTGTTACAGATGAGGGGAATGAGGACCACTTCTGTGATTGTGGGGCCTAAATGTCTGGTCTACATTCCAGTTAAGCAACAGATATTTAAAGATTTAAGTTACTTTTAAGGCAGAACTAGTTCTTTCAACTACAAAGAAAAGAAGAATATAAATAAGAAAAAAAGAAAGATGTTAGTGAGGCTTGAACACAGATGATTCAGACTGGAGTCCTGAAACTGGTTGAAAGATGCCCTTGAGACACTAGACTCCAGAAAGCTGTTAGCCACACAAGAGATGAAGAGCAGGAGGGGAAGGAGAGCATCAGAATTTTCCCCCATTAATCTCCACTTCTCACAAAGATGGCACATATTATTGACAAAGCAAAATATCAGATAGATGTATTTCATACAGAAATCTAAACACAAGGATTTGACAATAATGTTCACTTTATTAACCAGTGTATGCTTATTAATCTAATTGATTTTTTTAAATATTTAATAAATGCCATCACACATTAGACTGTTTTTTGAGTAGCTACAAGCAAATTCTAAACAAAAAGATGATGATCACTAGGTAGTATCTGGCAAATGCCTAGAAAAAACATCAAACCATGTGTGTTTAATGATAGAATTTTCAACAAAATATTAATGACCTTTGTGATTGTATCTTTATGGTTCTGAGGACAGCAGCTTAAAAGTGACAGAATATGTTACCCTGAAAATATGCAACTTAAGCATAAGGAATACTTTAAGCTAAAAGTGATAGAGATAAGACATATACAACAAAAATTTTCTTTTTGCCTAATGGTACCTTCCTCCCCACTTTGAAAGAAGGTCATAACATAATCATTGTTAACACCTGAGAAGAGAGATCTTTTACCTCTAAAACACAGTTATAAACCAATATTACCTCAGTTAAAAAAAGTTAATCGCTGGAGAAGATTTTTGATCCTATCAGCTTGGAGGTGATTCCAGAGAAATCTAGAAGACTAAGGTTACTAACTAGCCTTCATCTATCATTAATTTCCCATATATTTGCCTTCCCATAGTTTATTGCAAAAACAAAACCTAATGCAGTTTTTTTCTTTTGTTTTGTACAAAGTACTTTGTCCAAGATCCTGTACGAGGCTGAATTTGAAACCATCTTTTCTTCTGAGTTTTCATATATATGTGTGTATACATACATACCTAGTACAGATATATACTTTGCATTTTATTACAGCTATTCTAAGGTTTGGTAGTAACAAAAGTAAAAAAAAATAGCTATGGTGAATCTGAAAAATGCAGTTTAGCTATGAAAAAGATTTCAATATGTATACATGATTATGATGACTAGAAAGTTATCTTTTAAAAATTGCATAAAACATGGAAGCAATAGAGCATAATTTCTATGGCATGTGAAACTATAATCCTAGAGAAATCTGTTACTTAATACAGGATAAAATAACTGAGATTTGTAAAATATTAAAAGCTATGCAGAATTATTCTGAAAGGATTATCCTCCTACAATATAATATACTTGTTAATAACCTTTTGTTTGTTTTTCTCATATTAATCTGTCTTATAGAAGTCTAGTCAAAAGCCTAAATGACTAACAGAAAAAAAATTCTCTCCTATAAACACAACCTTTTTAGCCAAACATCAAGTTATGCTGATTCAAAGGTGATTCCTGGGAAACCAGATTTTAAAATGAAAACAAAAAATAAGAAACAAACATACAGAATAGAGAGACATCAGTGATTATCCATCAAAAGTGAGAAGAAACACTCCAGGTAACTTGCAAAGAAACAAAATACAGCAACAACTACAAAAAAAATCAGAATTCAGAATTGCAACAGTATATTTTAAATGTCCATTTTTCAACCCAAAAATGAATTTAAAAAATAGGGAAGTCTGAGTTCCACTAAGGAAAAAGAAGCAGGAAAATGATACTGTTTCCAAGGTTTTCAAATGCTGGAGTTGACAGAGGAAGACTACAAAGTAACTATCATAAATAAAAGAATCATGTTGAAATATTAAAGGAAATTATGACAATGCCATAATAAATAATCTCCACTGAAACAAAATTGAAAGTCCAGGAGTAAAGACACACACATATAATCAACTGATCTACAACCAAGAGGCAAAAAATATAAAAAAACATACATTGGAACAAGGATAGCCTCTTCAATAAATGATGCTGGGAAAACTAGACAGAGGCATGCAAAAGGATGAATCTAGACTATTCCCTCACACCATACACAAAAAGCAACTGAAAATGGATAAAAGACTTAAATATAAGGCCTGAAGTCATAAAATATATAGAAAAAAACATAGGCAGAATACCCTACAACCTATACCGTAGACACCATCTTCCAGGGCACATCTATACAGAAAAGAAAGTGAAGGAAAACATAATCAGCTGGGACTATATAAAGGTAAAAAAGTTTCTGTATCGCAAAAAGAGACAATAACCAAAACAAGAAGACACCCAACTGAATGAGAAAAAAATTTTGCACTTCATTCAACTTATATCCAAAACTCACAAAGAACTCACACAACGTAACAAAAATGAAATGAAAATCCCAGTCAAAAAATAGGAAGAAGAGCTAAAAAGACACTTCTTCAAAGAGGAAATACAAATGGCCAATGGGCATATGAAAAAATGCTCATATTCCCTAAATTCAGGGATATGCAAATCAAAACCACATTGAGTTACCACCTCACAACAGGAAGAATGGCCCATATCAAAAATAACAGGCCACAACAAGTACTGGCATGGATGTGGAGAGAAAGGACACTTTTACCCTGCTGGTAGGAATGCAAACTGGTCTAGCCACTGTGGAAAGCTGTTTGGAGGACCCTGAAACTAATGAAAATGGAACTACCATTCCATCCAGCAATTCCACTTTTGAGGATCTACTCAAAGGATACAAAGACACTAATTCAAAAGAACACCTTTTCAAATGTTTGTTGTAGTACTATTTACAATAGCCAGAATATGGAAATAACTCAAATGTCCCAAACAGATGGAGTGATCAAAATGTTGTCATATATTTACACAATGGAATATTACTCAGCAATCAAAATGGACAAATTTGATGTGTTTGTGATAACACCGATGGACCTAGAAGGAATTATGCTAGCAGAAATAAGTCAGAAAGAAAAAAAGAAATACTTGATGATCCCAACTATATGCAGGATATAGAGAAAGAAAACAAACTAAAGGACAAGTAAAAACTTAAAACTAACAAACTGTCAGCAAAACTGAAACATAAAGCAAGGGGCAAGAGGGTGTAAAATCAAGGGAGGGATGGGTACAAGAGATTAAGATAATGGTTCACTGGTGACAAGGTGGTGGGGGAATCTTGGAGTATACAACAATGTAATATATGCATATGTGCAATCAATTCAAAATATAAAAGTATTTCCATAAAAAATAGATATATTTTTTAAACATGGAAATTGTAGAGCTGAAAAATACACTGATTAAATTAAACCAAAGAAAGTAATTATTCACTAAACCAGAAAAAATAGCTCTTCTGTTAACACATATAAAATGTATACTGTGAAACCAGTGTTACCAACCAGACACAAATTATTCATTAAAGACCAGTATCCCTCATATAAAAATTTCTCAACAAAATATTAGGAAACCAGGTGAATTGTGGTATGCAAATTTTATTTTAATAAAGCTACTAAAATAAGTCAATGAACAGATGATAAATAGATACCAATTAAAGTGACTTAAAGTATGATTCATTCCACTTGCAAATAATGTGCATTGAAATTAGATCTAGGAAACTAAAACAACTTCTATCATTCCTTGATATCATTACAGTGGGAAAAAGTTCATTCAATCCTCTGCCAATTTCAGTTCACAATTTGTGAACTGAACTGAATAAAGAGAAAAGTGAGGTAAGAGGCTTTTAAAGCTGAAAAAACTAAGTTACAACATATGACATAATAAGATCAAACTCACATATAGGTCATTGATTGTTAAATTTCATGTCACACCATAAATATAGCATGCAAAGAAAATAAATGGATTTGAAAACCTGAATGCTGATATCCCTGAATCCTAATACTAACATCAAAAGAATCTGAATGCATAGTCTAAAAGTCAGAAAAATATTCTCATATCCTTCCTCTCTTTCCTAATCAAGAAATTGATAAGCCATGAGGTTTTGAAATCATTATTTCTCAGATAAATACTACAAAAATATTTTCCCACATTCAAATAATTTCTTAGCTCAAGAAGACAAATGATACTATTTTTCTTCTTTCTAAAGACTGGTTAATACTAAAACAGCATATTACTCCTACTAAAGAAAAATAAGAATGCTTTTATCGGTTGATATGTATTGATAATGAAATCACCATCACAAAAACTTAAATGATTACTGCATTTGACATGAGGGCATCTGGAATACTCAAACACTATAATCTAATGGGCACTGTTGTAGGTGGCAATGTCAACAAGAGCAAAAGCTCCCTGAAAAGCAAACATCAGATGCCAGTAGAAACTGCCTTCTTATTAGTAACTCCAGTTGCTCATGGGATGTGAGTTGTTATGGAAACTGGAGCAAGGATCAGGAAAATTAGGAGACTGAGAAATTGCATTATAATGGGCAGGAACTCATGTACATACTCTATATAAAATCTGTCTTTTTTGAATCATGCCTAAAAACAGACTAGTCTTCTGTCATTATTATCAAGTTCAAAATAAACCTCCCAAGCTTTTATGAGCCAAGATCTCTATTTTTGCCTTTGTTCACTCTTACAGAACATAAGTTAAAGGGAGTGCGGAGGAGTACCATAGTATTGGTAACAAATTGACCTAATTTAACAAGATTGCTGTATAACAAATATCTTTAACACTAGTGTTTGATTCCCATTCTATTAAGAAATGTGGTTTACCCTATTTTTCAATATTGAACTGTAAGGCAGTGATAAGTTTGAATAAAGACACCTTAGGTACATTTAATGCAGGACTGGGGCTTCCAGCACAGACCAAACTTTTGAAATAACTTTACAAATAGAATAAAAGAATCCCTCCTGATTTGCTGTTCTACATCTTGAAACTAAAGAACTCAAAACTGTATCATCAATTCTACCGACAGCCAAAAGAACAGAGTTAGTGTCCCACAGGCATCTGTTTTAGAGTTCTAATATCTCTCAACAATGTTTTCTAGCAGTGTGCTCACTGCCTGAAGTGCGTAGAAGCAGATTATTATAATGCATATTTTGAGAAAAGAAAAGGTTTTACTATGTGTCTATGAGCAAGGTAACAAAAGAAAAACTCAAACCTGCCTTTCCATCTGGCAAAGGTAAGTTGTCCATATTTATTTGGAAGAGTGGGTGAAACTAAGAAGTCAATGTCTATTGACTAAAAACAAAGTGGACTAAGGGCAAAGAAATATGAACTTCACTGAAGTTCGTTGACTAGTTACAAGACAGTTTATTTTTTTTTTATTTTTTATTTTATTTTATTTATTTATTTTTTTTATTTTTTTTTTTTTTGAGACTAGGTCTCACTATTTTTGCCCGTGGAACCGCAGGCTCTCATTGCCCGGGGTACCACGGACTCAAGCAATCCCCAGCTTCAGCTTCCCAGGTAGCTGAGATTACAGGCGCGTGCCACCACGCCCAGCTATATATTTTTGGAACTAGGTCTCACTACGGGCCCCAGGTGGGACTTGAACCGCAATCCCTAGCCCCGGCCGCTTCATAGGCTGAAGCTTACAGGCATGAGCCACCATGCCCGGCTACAAGATAGTTTAAACACAGAGATGTATGAGGAAATTTTTCTTCAGATAACTGAAGTTTTGAATTTCTGTTGGTGGGTCCCTCATCTCTGAGTAACCCCTCATTTCTGAGTGTGACCTCCCCATTCTAGCCTGACTATGGTTCAACTCAAGGTTACTCATGTCTGTGTATGTTCCGATTGTACTATTTGTAGATAACATGCAGACTTTGGTATGTTTGTGAAAGCAAACTTCAAAGGAAAAGTTATAGGTTATTTTTTCTTTGGTGCCCTAGGATTTGAGAGCAATTTAACCTCAGTTTTGATAAGAACAATGTCGCCTACTTCTTATCTCGAGTAAAGGCATGTGAAAATCTACATTCAGAGAATGCTCTCCTAGATTAGAGCCAGTCTGTATTTTCATGAACATTCAGAAATGAATTTATTTCTACAACAACAAACCAGACTGGCATTTTCATGTGCTTACTTTTAGATGTTGATGTTATTACTTTTAAGAGTCTCAATTTGTGAATCTAGCCATCATTAAGAATATAATAAGCAATTTGCACTTATTTCAATCTTCCTAGTTATCTAGGAAAAAGAAAGTTCTAAGTATAAGAGCTTTAGGTCAATAGACTTAAGCAGAAGTCTAAATTTCATTACAAACCTGCTAGGAAAACTGAAGCAGTTTCTTTGATCTCTCTGAGCCTCTGGAGGATAGCGGTGACAATGCCTAACTATAGGACTGGAGAAATAATTTAAAGAAATAGTATCTATAAACTATTGTTGAGTGAACTAGACAAAGAGGGTACATTCAATAAGACAATACAGGAATACTTTTAAGATCAAATCTAACTATTTGACCTTAAGGGTTGCAAATCAGTTTATGTTGCAGAAAAATTAAAGCTATAGAGAAATGTATCACATTGAGAATTTCCCAGTTCTCAGTGTTTCTTGTATTAGGGAAAGTTTCAGCAAACTATCACCCAAAGGACAAATCTGGCAAACCAGATGTTTGTTCAAATAAAATATTAGCGCACAGTACATCTAGTCCTTTACACATTGTTCGTGATCATTTTTATGCTAAAAAGTCAGAGCTTTGTAGTTATGACAAAAACTGCATGGATTATAAATTATATACTACCTGACCCTTTATAGGAACAGTTTGTTTATTTCCTTCAATACTAGAGCATGCTATACAGGCACATGCAATAAAACCGGTATCAGAACATATATTACCTTATAAGTAACGGTAAGCTTAATCAACATTAAAAAATCTTAGAACAGAAGGGACACCAATTAAAAATCTGTGATTGCTACTGATTCCAAGGGAACATGGCCATTATGAGCAAGTGAATTTTTTTCAGAAATCCTTCTATCTAAGGAAAGAGTTGAAAGTCAAATAAATCTTCTTAAGATATTTGCCAACTAGAATTACCAATATACAGGTAGTCTATAGAAGAAAAAACTTATTCCTAAACATATTTGTTGTTTGAGTGACAGCTTGGTATCAAAAAGTCATAGAAATATTATCTCATGGGCATTAAGAGACATTTTTCATGTGTTTCTGCTTTAAGAGTTATGACAATTAGCACTGCTCAAATGACAGAGACTTATGGAAGGTGACAATCTATCAGCCTTTCTCAACTAGAAATTCAGGAGAGCATTAAGCCCTGATGGCCAAAGACATCCATCAAAAAGAATGAATTAACATATCTTCTAAGCATCTAGAATGGTAGAATCCTTAGAAGTGAGAAAAGAGGAGCTCAACAATTTTCTATACCACTTAATTTTCTCATAGAACTCTAGAGAAAAACGCTGGTAGGTAAAGAAGGACTATGATTTAGGCAATTTTCTTGACAAAATCTATCAACACCCTACACTGTGTCCTGAGGTCTGACTATTAAAAAATGTTTATGGAGGGGTGAAAAATAGAGACAAACAGAGTAAGATGAGAGACAATAAAGAAACTACAAAATCATCATAGCTTTGATGTCAAAGTACAGTAACAACAGAAAATTAAAAGCAATAATGCTTGCAAGAAGCTTAAAATTTAACAGGGTTCAATAAATCATAGATTAGTTACTACAAAACCAATGTTGAGTGCTATTTTCTATCCTATTGTCATAAAAGCAAAAACCAGGTAGAGAAAATAGATACTAATGTGTCTTTTTTAAAAGTAAAGTGGCAAAATTTGAACTTTTGAAAAACAGGGGATAAGAGTATGAATATTCAAACTGTTTGCCTTATTTTTCGTAGTTAACAACAGACAAAATGTTCATCAATAGGAAAATGCACATGTTAATTGCAATTGTACCATGTTATAGATTAATGCAACTATTAAAAATATAAAACAACTTCTATATGCGGCCACAGAAACTCTGCTAATTGAAAAGTAGGGGTGGATGAAGTTAAAATCCCAAAACAATCCTATCTATCTTTCTCATTTTGTCCTGGTGAGAACCAAGCAGTTCAACCTAATAAGATTTCTGTCAATGTAAATTAGTCAGGAAGGAAAATCAATGCAAAATTCCAAAGTTAAACAAAAGAAAAAATAAATATGCTAAAATACCTGAACCAAGAAATGAAGATCATTATTTCAATACAATAATCATTCATTTAGTATTAGCAATTTATCAGTCACTATACGTTGACTGGCATTGAGAGATTATTAACACAAGGATAGCCCCTGACTTTAAAGGGATCTCAGTTTAGTAGAAGCATGTGACATCTAGGTTGACCATTCAATTCCACTGCACAATGCAAAGACTGAAGCATTGAGGGATCATAGGAATGATGAAGAGGACTGCCAGAAAAGAAATCTGAATAATCTAGACAGTAAGAAATTAATCTTTAAGGAACTGTGTGGCTCATTTATTTAACTGTAAATAAGACTGATTTTTTAAAAAAATGAATAGGGTCATGGATACTTTAGTAATTCTCCAATATATTATTTTATGTAAGAGGTAGAGAAGTTGATATTTATTCAACATATTATTACATTTCAGCTTACTATGAACAAAAGATTCAAGGTTACACTGTTTGTTTATTTCTGGGTTCCCATCAAGAATAGCATGTGCAAGTATTCAGTCATTTACACTTTACAAAACATATATATGCCCATAACTTTATTTTATCTTTACAATAGTTATATAGAACCAGGGGAGGGAAGGACACAAGAGATTAAGATGATGGTTCACAGGTGACAAGGTGGTGGGAGAACCGCGGGGTAAACAATGCTGTAAAATATATATGTGCAATCAATTAAAAATGAAAATTACGATAATTAGAAGGAATTTTTCTCTTTGCTTACATTAGGGAATAGAGTTTCAAAGAGGTTGTAGTAAACTATTCCTAACTAGATAGTGGGGCATGTTTTTCAACTGGAAGAAAATTCTGGACTTTCAAGCACAACATTTAATAATTACAAGAATGATAACAAATGTTCATAGTTTTCTCCATAATTAATAGCAGAACCATTTTATACCATGCTAATATGATATGAATGTAGCAGTTATCATAGTATCAAGAATAGAACATAGAGCAGGAAAAGAGAAAAATATCAGTCTAAACTTTTATTACAGCTCCTAAAAATGCTAAAATACTATTCTTTTCCAATCTGTTCAATATAATCATTTCCTCCATTCAAAACACTTTCAGTAATTTAATTGTCCTTTTCTACAACTTAGTTGAGTAAGATACTATACTGATCATAACACTTTCAGCCTTGTGAAAAATAGTTCATCTTAGAAGAATTGTGATCACACCACGTAATTTAAATTCCAAGAATATGTTCGCTTCAGGTATGTCTTGTTCCAGGGGCTTTCTATTTTTATGGAGCACCCTGATTTCTTCCCACACGACTGACAACACTTTCATCCCAGTTTTTCTAATTGTCTTATTCCCAGGAACCAATACTTTTTTGTAGCATATGTCCATTTAATGTTTATTAATAATCTCTTTAAAAAGTCTTTGTATTTCATATGTGCTAGAGCTTACTCTGTAAATATCAGCCAGTTGCAAATATGACAATTAAACTGAGGACTTAAATGAGGGTCTTTAGATACACTGAACATAATAGGGAAATTATCAGTTCATATTTCTGTCTGATTGCAATTTTTTCTCTGAAATAGGCTGTGGCTTGCAATTTTTTATTGAAACTAAGAGGCTGTTATTGTAACTTTATAATTCCCTAAAAGAATAACCTTCTTGAAAAAGCATCATTTAACCTTGTAGAAGGTTAATATTTCATCCACTTAAATTTCAAATCAATAGAGTAAAAATATTTTTACCCAAAACAAGATGAAGTAAAATAGGCAATTAACATAGTTTTGGCTGTTAATACACACAATTTCAAACTTTTTACACTTTTTAAAAATTTGCTGTACTAAGAACCTTTTTCTTTTTTCTGATTAATATTCAGGATAAAGCAAAGTACATGTCTATCACCCCATTTGTCAAGAAATGAAAGTAATGAATGAGAGTCACATTTGAATAACAAGAGTGGACTAGGCATGAGAGAATAGAACAGGTCTAGGCAGCTTCAATTCTTCATCTTAAAATTACTTACTATTGTTGGGAATAATAGAACATCAAAAAGCTAAATTCAAAACTCAAATTAGTTCCTGTTCTCCCGGGAGAGTCTGCCTGCCTGATTCTGATCTTTTCCTGTATGTTCTCACTCAAACTTTCAATTTCAAGGGCTAGAGTGTCACTCCAATATGCAAAGGAGTACCAGAATTAATAAGAGTTATACTTAGAAATCCTTCTACTATGAGATAGAATGTAATAGCAAACTTGTGAGTTTTAGGGTCGTGACAAGGACATATTGACAAACTAAAGTTCTAAAACTATGCAAGTTAGCTACTTGGATAATCACAGTCTCTACATACCTACAGCTTAAATTAAAAGGGGTAAGTAGTTTTTTATTCTTTCCACAATTAAGGATGTGTGTGAAAAGGATTATCTTATATTCTAACAATCCCCAAAACTTACTGACTTACTAAAAGTGAAGTCAGGTTTTCCTCCATATACTGTCTGCCATTCCAGTTCTTCTCACTCCTACTGGCAGTTGACCCAGCAGCAACCATCTCAAATCTTGCTAGTCTCCCTGATGAAAAGCAATTGCTTCAAAGAGTGTTGATCAACTGCTTCTGTCTGGAGGTGACACTCAATTCTTTCTCAACTCATTGGTAAAACAAGACATAATGGACCCAGGCACCCATGCTAGAGCCAGGATTTCTCCTAATACTGAAAGAAAAAGAAGATATTACCAGAGCAGCAATCACAACAAAAGTTTCTGCCTTTAGAAACATATAGCAAAGGGACTCACACAAATAAAAAATACGCAAATAACCCAAGGAGATAATTTTCCATTGGCATGATGGAAAGAGACAACCAGTGATGTGGTGGACAGTAATGTGAGAGTGAGAGATAAATAGGACTGTACATATTAGGTAACTTAGCTAGCCTTAAAATTGACAGCAGTTATGTTTTGATGTCTACCCTTTGCCTTTCCAAGTCTGCTCTCCTTCCTTTTCCAGTCTGCTGTATGGCTTGAGAGGTTGTCATGGGAAGTACAGCAAATATACTACAAAATACAAAAATATGGCTATAAAAGTGTAGGACATGCCACCCATAAATATGCTACTTTGGTATATTATTTTACAATATTGGCACCTGAAAAACAGCAAATTCAGAGAGGGGCTTTCTCTGAACCCCCCCTTATCTTCCTAAAGCAGATTATCCAAAAAGAATACAATTGTCAGCAGTCCCCTTCCCCATGGGAGTTTCATCACCCATCAAGATTGACTTTTGCCCCATGACATACTGTGACTAAGACAAACTTTGTCACAAACCAGCTGATCTTCCATCAGTTTCTTTAAAGGTTCATTCATCTTTCCTAAAAATAATCTACTCTTCCCTAGATAGCTTACATAACTTCCCCTATCCCAATCAGAGCAGCTCAGGAGTTATACTTTTTTCCTTTATTTCTTTCATGAGGTACACATGTTAACAAACTTCTATTTTTTTTTCTCTTGTAAACCTTTTATGATAGAGCTCTCAGCTAAGAACTCTGGAGCAGAGGAAAAGCTATTTCCCTCTCTTATACAAGGATAGATTTTCTTTCTCTGTGCTGTTAGTTAGGGTTCTCCACTAAAAAGCACAGAAGAAAGCAGAAGAGTGAAGTCCTTACTCCATTCAGGATGAGTTATTACTAGCTCTCTGGTTATGATTCCTGGCAGGTTCACCAAACTCTCCTGCTCAGTCCTTTCTGGTCCAGGACGGGTAACTCCCTAAAGTTTCTAGCCCCATGGTATTGCAGATATCCTATCTGCTATGGACTAAATGATGTCTTTTTCAACACAACAAGAAAGAAGAGCTCCGCAAGTCAGAAGGAGCTCCCTCACTACAATCCAAACATACTGGCAACTTGACCTTAGATTTGCAGGCTCCAGAATCATAAGAATGCTAATTTTTGTTGCTTAAGCCACACAGTTTATTGTGTTTTGTCATAGCAACCTGGCAAAATTAGGACACTAACCTGTAGTTGTACCCCCACAGTGAATTTTCACCAGCTTTAAAGCTAAATCAATGAATTTGATGATTCAGAAAAGGAGCAAGGTACATTCTAAAAATCTCCACCAGATAATCAAAGATTTTTTAAAAGAAACTTAAAAATAAAAACCCAGGAAGGAGTTTTGCTGTCAATTTCAACATATTTGGAGAGGAAGGGGGCAAATTTTATCTATAAACTGAAGGAAATCTGATCCCTCATTTTACTTGTTTTATTATCTACAGATAATGACAAACTAGAGGGAAATGCAGGTTTAAGGATTGCAGCAATTAGTTAATTTGTGACTAGTTATTAAAAAATAATATATGAAGCTTTATGTTTCTCCAGAGGGGAAAGTCACAAATTACTATCATTGCTGTTGTTGCTGCTGCCACAGCTATGTTATTATTGTTTTTAAAGGATTGTAACTTCCATATGTTTGTGAATATTAATATTGTTTGAAGCTTGTCAGGTTTCCATGGCCACCTAAGTTCCAGCCAGCAGGACTGGATGCACTGCAGTCAGAATTGCCAAAGAACCCCCATATGTGGAAGCAATCTGAGAAACAGATCAATCTGATAACAGTCTCCACCTTCCCACAATCCTCTTATTCAGGCTGATCCACTGACCAAAACATTCCTCCTCTAGCTCCCTCTAGCTCACAGCCTTTCTTATTTGTGTTCTCTCCAGCTCATCCCCTCCTTTCACCCCTCCACTGCCCTGGTAACCCTTCACTATCTTCTGAACACTTGCACACACATCCATCTTTACTCCACCTTCTCCACTGATTCACCATTTCCGTTCAAGGATATGTTCCTTTTTCAATGCCTCCAAGGAGTTATGCCATCCTCTTCTGGGTTTGTACTTTGTCTCCTAAGATCTGGGGGTCTCCCAAGTTTTCCAGTTGGTCTTGTCCCCCTTACCACTTTGAAATTACACATGGAATAGACTCCGTCTCAGCAAGTTTATCTCTACTGTTACTTCAGCTCCATCTCCTGGTGATTTAATTTCCACCTAAAAACCCAAAGGTAATGCTACCAGCATTGTGATGTTTCTTCAGACTTGATGGACATTCTCTGCATCCCTAAAACATGGGAAGTAGTCAGATGCTTAAGAAAGTGGCCTCTGGACTTAACTACCTGGTAAATTCTGCCCTTATCACTTACTGCCTGTGTGGTTCAGTGTCACTTATTGAACCACTCCAAACCTGTTTCCTTATGCAAAAAAATGATGAAAATTATCTACTCCATAGGGTTGATATGAAAATGGAAAAAGATAATGCCTAGGTATAATTTAGATTGACAGAGATAAAAGAAAATCTAACAAACTGGCAAGAGAGACAAACATGCTTTGTTGGCTCATTAATCTTGAATACTAGAGGAAAGCATGCTTCAGATGTGGTTTGATATCTATGATTCTACCATAGGCTCAAGTATCTAAACTCTCTCTATCTCCTCTCTCTCTCTTTCCCTTCTCCTTCCCCACTTCCTCCCACTCTCCCTGAGTCACCCTTTCTTCCTTCTTCCCCCCTCTCCTCTCCATTTTCTCTCTTGCTCCCTTTCTTCCTTAAAGTGCCAGGCTCAGTCTAAGGCTGGTTGTCCCTCATCATTGCAAGAGACTGTTATTTGGTTATTGGCATTCTCATCTAAAACAAAGGAGTGAACAAAATGATCACTTTAAAAAAAACTCTTCCAGAAAAGCTTGGGAACCTCTACAGGCATTCTCTAGAAACCAGTCATGTTCCATTATCCTGAAGTAAATAGCAAGCCTACTCCCAAACCAGAGCCTAAGGCAGAGAAGTTCCTAACTGACTCACACTTCCAGTCACTGGCTAGCACAGAAGTGATTACAGACCTGGGAAATTTCTTTCTAAATAAACTGCAGCATAAGAGTGAGGTGGGTACGAAAAGGAGAATGGATGTTGGAACATTGTCCTTAAACCCAGTGAAGGGGATGTCCTTCACTAGTGACATGTAGTAAAAAGAATTCAGTAAAATATCAGCACTTCTTATATCAGTTTAACACTCGACAACTGCTTCTTATTCTTTATCACTTAGATTTTATGATTGCCTCTCTAAGCTCTCATCCTCAAGCTTGCTAAATCCTTAAGGTAGGGTGCTTCACTGATTTTTTCACCACAAATAGGATGCACCCCAAACTCTGTCTGCAAAAACCTAAGAACAAAGCCACAATAAGTGCTGGCTGAAATCAAGAATAGACTTTTGAAATGGCTCTTCTTAGTGACAGTCTCCCTCTTGTAGGAACTCATGATTACTCACTATTCTAATACCATTCAGTAAAGGAAAATCTAGCACATTTTAAAAAATATCCTTACTTGTGCAACATAATTACTAAGCTATCATAGATTATACAGTGAGTTGGGCTTTGGTATTTTCTAACAGATAAGCAAAGATTTATTCTTTACCACAATTACATGTCATTTATTCTTTTTCCATTTTCTTTCACAATCACTTTGTGAAATCTGTGATTTCATTTAATCAGTCTAGAGGTACTACAAAGAACACTATGAGATACATGATATTTTGTTCAATGTGCCCTCATAATGAAATTCCAAACATCTTAAGTTCTCAACATCATATATCATCAGGAAAGACTCCAAATTGTAAAAAAATCTTACAAACTTTTTGTACAATAATTACATCTAAAGCTAGCAAAATATTTTTCTGTTAAGATGAATTTTTAAATGTTCCATTCCATAAAATATGCTTCAATTTTAAACCAATCGACAGTGATACAAGTTTTCCACACTATATGAAAGCACAGCATTCTGATGTACCCTGTCCTAAGCCAAGATGGTTTACAGAGAATTACCATTCGCTAACATGGAAAAATGTATCTGTTTGCCCAGACTCAAACAATAACCCAGCCGATCTTAGTAAATAACACATAAAACCTAAAATACACTAACATCTAGTGAAAGCAGGACTTTTGTGATAAGTCCAGAGCCTGAGGAAAGAACCAGGAAGGCCGTTGTAGCTGCTCAGGAGCCACTGCCTCTAGAATAGCTGCTGCAAAATCAGCATTGAAAGTTGTTTTCATTTTTTGTCATAAAAGAAAATTCTTCCTCAGACTCCTCTTTGGATAACATGTTAACATAATAAAGTTCTTTCAGAAAAGTAAATTACTGTAATACAACTTTCAAAAAGTGGGGGATCCCAATACATACCTTCTGCTCAAATGCACATGGATCAGTCTCTAAAATTGACAACATACTAAGCCACAAGGCAAAATGAATGCAAAAGAAATCCAAAGGATAATAAGAGATTACTATGAACAACTATATGGAAATAAATACAACAACCTGAATGAGATGGACAGATTCTTACAAAGATACAACTCTCAAAAATTGAACAAAGAATATATAGAAAACTTAAATAAACCACCCACAAGCAGCAAAATTGAAGCAGTCATCAAAACTCTGCTTAAAAACAAGAGCCCAGGACTTGATGGCTTTACAAATGAATTCTACCAGATGTTCAAAGACAAAATAACGCCTGCACTACTAAAGCTTTTCAAAAAAAAATTGAGAAAGAAGGAAAACTACCAAACACATTTTATGAAGTAGATATCACACTCATACCAAAATCAAATAAGGACAGCACAAAGAAAGAAAACTATAGACCAAATTCCCTAATGAACACAAATGCAGAAATTTTAAACAAACTCCTGGCAAATTGACTGCAACAATGCATAAAAAGCACTATTCACCATGACCAAATGGGATTTATCCAGGGGCACAAGGATGGCTCAACATCCGGAAATCAATTAGCACCACATCAACAAAAAGAAAAACAAAAACCACATGATCATATCAATAGATGCAGAGAAAGCATTTGACAAATCCAGCATCCATTCATGATAAAAGCCCTTGAAAAATAGGGGATTAAAGGAATTTACTTCAACATATAAAAGCCATCTAGGACAAACCTATGGCAAACATCATCCTAAATGGGGAAAAACTAAAGTCCAATTAAGATCTGGAAACAGGCAAGGATGCCCACTCTCCCCACTACTCTTTAGCATTATACTGGAAGTTCTAGCTAGGGCAATAAGGCAAGAGAAATACATAAAATGGATTCAAATAGGAAAAGAGGAACTGAATCTATCATTATATGCTGATGACATGATTCTCTATGTAGATAACCCAAAAAAAATCCATATAAAAGTTGCTTGAAATAATAAACCAACTCAGTAAGATAGCTGGATACAAAATCCACACGCAGAAGTCAGTAGCTTTCCTATATGCAAAAAGTCAAATAGAAGAAGAAGAAATCAGAAAAACCATCCCATTTACCATCACACCAAAAAAAATTAAATTTCTGGGAATAAACCTAACAAAACAGGTGAAAGAACTATACAAAGAAAACTTTAAAACGCTGCTAAAAGACATAGAAGACATAAAGAAATGGAAATACATTCCCTGCTCATGGATTGTAAGAATTAATTTCATCAAGATGGCCATCCTACTAAAAGCAATCTACAGATTCAATGCAATCCTGATAAAAATCCCAATGACATTTTTAAAGAGATACAACAAAAATTACTGAAATTCATATGAAATAAAAAAAGACCTCAAATATTAAAAAGCCTCTTGACCAGAAAAAAAGAGAATGGAGGTATCACAAAACAGCTTAGTACTGGTACAAAAACAGACAATCAGACCCATGGAACAGAATTGAGTGCCCGGAAGTAAAACCACACATAGATAGTCAACTAATCTTTGACTAAGGGATGAAAAACTTTCATTGCAACAAAGATAGCCTCTTCAATAAATTGTGCTGGGAAAACTGAACTAAGACATGCAAAAAAATGGACCAAGACAACTCCCTCACACCATGTACAAAAATCAATTCAAAATGGATAAAAGACCTAAATGTCAGACCTGAAACCATAACATACACAGAGGAAAATTTGTGCAAAACCCTCCATTAATTGCATTCAGAAAATCCTTTCTGGACACATCTACAGATGGCAAAAAAATGAAGGAAAACATAAGCAGATGGGATTACATCAAACTAAAAAGCTTCTGTACAGCAAAAGAGACAACATAAAAAACAAAAAGAAACCCAACTGAATGGGAAAAAAATTTTGCCCTCCACAAGAGTGATAAGGGTTTAATAACAAAGATCCACAAGGAACACACACAGCTAAACAAAAACAAAACAAGAAGCCCAATCAAAACATGGAGAGAAGAACTAAAAAGAACTTCTCCACAGAGGAAATACAAATGGCCAACAGGCACATGAAAAATTGTTCAATGTCACTAGCAATAAGAGAAATGCAGATCAAAATCATCTTACACCAGTAAGAGTGACCCCACATCCAAAGAACAGGCAACAACATTGCTGGCATGGATATAGAGAGAAAGGAACAGTCTTACTCTGCTGATGGGAATGGAAACTGGTCCAACCACTATGGAAAGCTGTGTGGAGGACCCTCAAATTAATAAAAATGGAACTACTATTTGACCCAGCAATTGCTCTCTTGGGAATCTACCCAAAAGAGACCTCAGTGTGGGTACAAAGGGACACCTGTGCTTGGATGTTTACTGTAGCACTATTCATAATTGCAAGGACTTGGAAGCAACCTAAATGCACCCAAACAGATGACTGGATGAAAAAGATGTGGTGTATACACACGATGGAATATTATTCATCAATTAAAAATGACAAATTTGATGATTTTATGATAACATGGATGTACTTAGAAGAAATCATATTAGCATAAACAAGTCAAAAAGAAAAAGACAGAAACCAAATGGTTTCACTAATGTAAGGAATATAGGAAAAAATAAACAAAAACCATGAGGAAAAGTCAAACAAGCTAACCACCAAACTAAAGCACACAACTTGGGGCAGGGAGGAAAGGGGGGGAATGGTGGGGAGGGTCAGGGGGTGAATCCCTGGGATTACAAAGATGTAAAATTTATATATAAATAAATTTTTTAAAATGCAGCAGAGAAAATAGACACTACTGATGTCTCATAGCTGACTAGATAGCCAAAAGGCCTGTGTATGTAGGTTATTCTACTACCACTATTGGATGTGGGTGATGAGTCACTCAAGTGAAGCTTTTAATGTTTTCTCAGTAATCAGCCTGCTTGGTGGTGCAGCCAAAGTTTATCCAAACCTGCATTCACTGCAGTTTCTCCTGACTCTTGAATGACCTTCAAGGAGAAATCCTTTAGGATGCAACCAATACAATGGAAAGAGACCTAATCTTGGCAATACCTATATAACAGCCTCTTTGAGATACTCAATCTCAATCATCGTATAAAAGAAAGAAGAGAAAATATTTAAAAATTAAATGTTCTCTTGCCTCCTGAATCTAAACAATATCAATTTTAAAAAGGAAAAATTCTTACTTGTATGAGGATAAACTGATTCACTCTATTATTAGATCTAATATTAATCATGCATGCATGTTGTGCCACGAATTCCTTTTCTATCGTCTATCCCTACAAAAGTATTCTCAGGTACATACAGAAGATATTGCAGGGTTGAATGAGGAAGTAGTTAAATTTGTTCTAGAAAATCCATCCAATAAATGCCATGAAAGTAAAAATTAGGTAAATCAATATACAGATAGAGAAAATAGTCCATTTTATTGCAAATTGAGGGAGTGTTTGGATAACAATATCTAGTATATGATTTCTAGTTCTGCATTAAGATTCTCATATGCCAAGAGTATATGTTATGCTTTCTTCATATTTAAAGAAGTTTTGAAAAGTATTCACCAAGTACTGTCAGTTGGGTAGGAATCTAAATCAGTCAGAAGGTGGAGGAAGGATCAGTGTGGGATACAACAGGGCCTTTCTTTTCACTTTAGCTGTTCTTGTTAAAATTATCACCATGAGAGGGGCAAGAAAATCTCTTTTCCCTTATCTTGTTTGTATGATGGTGAAAATGAATGGTCTAGATGACCAGTGTCTATCAGACACCAGGAATCCAATAAATGTTAACACACATAATCACATTCCTTTCCATCACCTTTTGAACCTTAGTAATCATTTTCTATGTCTCCAATGTGAGAGCATATCTGTATCATCTCCCAGATAGCCTCATTTCAAGGGAGGACTGAAGGAAGAGACAAGAAGAATAGCTAATTTGGACATTGCTGTCCCTTATAGCAGGGCTATTTTTATCAAAATAAAATTCCAGAACCTTGCATTTTATTTTCCATTTCCAAAACAGAGGGAAATGAAATCATCCCTGTTACTATCCATGATGCAAAGAGATGTTTCATCTTGCCTCTAAGCCAATCAATCTTAGGAGAAAGACTAGGGTGGGAACATTTAAAATATACCTCTGCTGTTATTGAAAATCACAAGAATGATGAGACTTCATGCATAATGATGTTGAAATAACAGTATTCAGTGAATTGTGAGGATTCTGACAAGAAGCGAAACTTATGACTCCTCCATCCTAAATCACAGAAAGAGTAAAAAGCTGCCTTTCAGGTGAACTATCTCTAAATGATGCTGAACTAGTTATAAAACATATATAGCATACCACTGTATTGATAAATTATAAACACTAGCAAATATAAAAATATAAATTTAAGTAGATATAATTTAAAGTATATATAATATAATGCTTCTAAGCATTTTCTTCCCACATTCTCCCGATGAGATGTTGTCTAAATAACTTAAATAGCAACCATTATGGTTTTGCAAACACAATATAAAATGTACATCCCTAAAATATCACAACTTGAGTTAATATGTCAACAATAGTGCTTCAAGACAACTTTTGCTATCAAAATGCCTCTTTAGAGGGTCACAGCATATAGGATTAAATTATTTAAAGTATTGAAGGGGGAGATAGTATCCATGAGTGTTTCCTAGAAGCCAAGCATTGCTAAGGACCTTAAAACAGCTTATACCTAATTTCTCCAGCTTTGTATATGGGTCTTGTTGCCTCCATTTGACCAATAAAGAAACTGGGGGTTGATGTGTTCCATGACCAACTAAGTAGAAATTGGTAAGATATGGTATTAGTATCTAAATCAACTGATTCCAAAATTTAAACACTTGATCATTCCTATGGTATTAGTATCTAAATCAACTGATTCCAAAATTTAAACACTTGCTCATTCCTACTTATAGCCTAGAAAAGAAAATTAGTAGGGGTCCAAAACATGGATGAATATGACTGTTAAATGTGAAATCACAAAACATTGTATGGTTAAAACCATGAGGGGTAGTTTAGGAGTCCTGTATCTCTGAGCTCTATCATTCCATCCCTACATAAGTTTTCCTATAGTTAAATAAAGACAAATTAGGAACTCTCTGTAATTATCAAGAAGCACATAAATCCTAAAAAATTTGGTAGAAAACAGAAGAATTTTTTCTATAAATTTATAAGTTGCTTCTTTATACCTCATGTTTATATACTCATATACTTTCAAGCTGGAAATAAAACCCCATGAGGGATTTTTTTTAACTTAGAATAGGACATACTATTTATGTAACAAGTTCATCAAAGATTTTTACTTTGAGTCAATAATTCTTCCAGGGGCGGAAAAAATTCAACTGTGGGGAATATTTGACATCTGGAGACAGAGGGGGTTGTCACAACTACAGCTGGGGGTACTACCTCTAGTGGACTGAGGTCAAGCATGATGTTAGCATCCTGTGCACAAGACAAAACAAGACCTACAAGAAAAAAACATCAAACCACCTTCTGAAAATGTCAGTCATGTGAAAGTTAAGAAACTTCACTCTAAAGAAACAATCAATGATGTGACAAAGAAAATGATCCAGATGTGTTCATCACAGCTCTGCACATGCTAGTAAAACAAGATGAAATTCATTAAGCTTCAGTGCATCATTCCCTGGAGCACTATTACAAAAAATAAATATTCAATAACATGAAGGTATGCTCATGATATTAAATGTCTGAGAAGAATGCACTCAAAACAAATGGAACATTACTAAAGCATACATCTGCTTGTACAGCTATAAAAATTCTTTCAAATAATACTAACCAGAATAATACTATTTATGTCAGAGAGTGGTAAAGATTCACATGAAAGAATACTTTGCACCCAATCATTTGAAAGTATCCACACCCTTGTTATTCCCAAGGGGAGCATGGTTGACAAGATCCATCATCTCAGAGTCTATGCTGGTTTCTAAGTAGGTGAGATTTTGTACCTACACTTTCCTTCAGGATATGTCATTGAAAGAGCTTTATTTTCTGACATCAAGCTCTTTAATGATAGGAAAGAACAGCAGCAGGTGCAGCTCACTAGGTGGCTTCATGATGGCAAACAGACAAGAGTTCACTGTACATATTTGTTCCAAAGTGAAATAGCACCTTCTATTCTCATCCCTTCTCTTTAAAAGTCTTCATTGTTATAGTATGATTCAAAAGCAAAATTACTTGCTCCCACCCACACAAAAAACAGTATGATCATGACACTCTGAAAATTCAATAAGTGCTTCAGCCATCTTGCACACTCAATTTTCCCATTTTAGTTAGGTAAGTGAGAGACATTAGTGTACTGTCCACTAAACAGACTTACTACTGAAATACAGAATCATTGATGCCCCTCTAGAAATATGTGCTTTTATCCTTTATTTTAGGGAACAATAATTTTGTGTGAGGAAGGAAACAATGCTGACAAGTTCTCATAAATACATGTCTATCAACCACCAAATCTGTTTAGACAAAGTGTTTAGAGAAAGTTCACAGGAATGATATAAGACAAAATTTGCTTATTTATTTTCACCTAGAAGAGGTTCAAATACCTTGCAGCTAAATGTGGTACAAAGACCAGTTCCTCCATTCTTAAAATCATAATAACAATGTTTAATGACTTCAGAAAAAGAAAAGTTCTTTTTCATATTTGTTCATCCTGTATTATGTATTATTTTAAATTATAGAAAACACATTAACCCACTAATTCAAGGCAATAATCACACCAATATGCATTCTTTCCCTCCTAAAATCTTACCAAATTAATAGCAAGCACATTTTTTAAATGAAAAATAAAAAATTGCTGTATCAGTGAGCTGGAGAAATATACAAAAGAAAGAGCAGGGAAAAATAAGTTCATAGATAAGTCCAAGTAAAAGAAAACCAACAGACACAAGAGCCACACATAGAACCCCTTCTCTTAGGGGCAATACGGAGAAATCCCAAGCTCCTTCTAAAAGGACAGCAAGCAGAAGCAGGCTGTGGCCCAACCTTCAAGGTGACCAAGTTTGTCTTTTAAGGCACAAGTTAGTAACCTCCTTCCAACAGTGACATGCAGAGAGAGAAGGAAATGTAAATCCCAGTCTAAAGTTTCATAGAAGTTCTCTAAACCTGTACTTCTGACACACAAGTGCACAAATGCCAGTGGCTTTCATAATGGCCAGAACAGCTAAAGATCATTGCTACTATCATAGAAAATTCTACTGCACATGGCTACTAACAAAGTGGTTGGAAGTTAGAGGGACACAGAAGAGAAGCTAGAAAAGGAATTCTCTGGGCATGTGGTGGGGAAAGAAGCAGAAAAGAGGCAAACAAATACACACATACAGCAACAAGAGACAGGTGTATGCAAAAGGAAATGAACTTCCTTGCTCCTTTTAGTGAGAAGCAGTAAGAATTACTGTGGTTATAAGTGTGAACTAGAGCTTGAATGACTAGCAGTGTTTACATTTATAACCATATACCCATGACACTTTACATAAGCATGAACAAACGGTTTAAACATTTTGTACAAGTTTGCTTATCTGTAAAATCCAATAATAATAGTAGCTATATCATAGAACTATGGGAGTACAAACATTAATCCTGTGGATTATATTAACCATTCAGCAAAGATCTAGTACTACTATTGTTAAAATATTATAACCACAATGAAGGAAATACTGAAACTATATGAGTCAATAATCATATAATTATTCTTCTGTTAAGAGAAATACAAATACATATATATGCTTGGGTTTTAAAACAGTTCAACTACCTACCTATATAAATGGGGGGAAAAAGGATTAACTCAAAGACAGACAAGAGTACACCTAGAAATAACAACCAAAAAAAAGCCATATTAAGATTAGGCAATAAATAATTCAAGGTAGAAGGTATTAATAAACTACAGTAAGATGTTTTATACTAGCATAAGCAAAATTGCACCCAAAAGTAAGTAGACAGGAAAAAAATATTATCCTCTTAATAACATGAAATAAAAACATATATGCATACCTACTAAAAATAAGACAAATCATAAATATTACAATCATGTGAATTTTATGTATGTTTTTCAAAATGATAGATCATATAATCAACTACAAAATTCCAGATATTGTAAAATCAAAAATTTACTAACAACTAATATTCCTTAGATGTAAGAAATAGAGACTAAACAATCAATTCAAGTGTCCATAAACCATTTATAAAAGTTAGCCACATTTTAGAACCCCTGCTGATGTCATACTTTACAAGTTGAAATAATTTCACATTATCTGATAACAATAAAATACAAGTAGAATCCATTTTAGTAAGTATAATAAAGCAAGAGGAAAACCCTTGAAAAGTAGAATTCCCATAGAGAAAAATTCAAAATTTATGTATATACTGGCCCCTCGAAGAGATGAAGGTTAACTCCCAGTGCTCAGTAACTTGTTTCCAAAGATTAAAACAGGAGGGAAAGGGCTACCTTACAATGGAGATGCTGACAGATACCACCTACACACAGTGATCAAGGTCAATATCATCAGTGATATTATGATAACAAATTCTTTTCACACAATATAATGAAAGTGGCACATCACCTTTGTGATATTCCTTCTGTAGTCACATGATAATCATGAAAAACAAAAAAGGAAAAGAAACTTCAAACAAACCCATAGTGAGTGACATTCTAGTAAAACCCTGACCTCAAATGTTACAAGTCATCAGGTTACCAAAAAAAGATGTAAATCTAAGAAATTGTCAGACACACAGTAAAAGAGAATAAAGAGAAAAGTAATGTGGTATTCTGCATGGGATCCTGGAACAGAAAAGAACAATGTGGGAAAACTAGTGAAATTTGAGTAAAGTATGGAGATTAGTGAATAGCAATGACCTAATATTGATTCCTTAGTTGTGACAAATATGCCATACTAATGTAAGTTTTAAAGAATAGGAAAAAGTGAATGAGGGGTATATGAAAAAGTTATGTAACTTCTTTGAAACTTTTCTGACAAAGAAAAACATAAATCAACATCCCACAATAACTACATATATCATTTTTTTTTAAAAATTTCAAATTGCTTTCAGCTATGCAAAGAATGTATCCTGAGTAGGATTATCCAAGGTCTACAGGATTTTCTTAACATTTGAAAATCAATTAAAAATTTTATCATGTTCAGACTAAAAGTGAAAATCCATAAGATAGTATCAATTGGTGAAGAATAAGCATTTGACATAATACAATGCCCTTCATGATTAAAACTCTCAGCTAATAAGGAACAGTTTCCTTCATTGATATAGAAAATATATAATAAAACGAAAGCTGGCATTATACTTAGTGTGAAAAACAGCACTTTCTCACTAATTCATGAGAAGAAAACAGTAAAAATTGGAAATAGCCCGCATCTCTACCTACAAAAGTTTGGATAAATAAGCTGTGCTACAGTCACACAAGCATAATATTCATCAATAAAACAAATTAATGAAACACAAAAACATGTATGAAACTTAAGAACATTATACTTTGTGAAAGACATCTTGCATATGGAAATTTACCTATGTTGTTTAATTCATATGAAATCCTAGAAAATGCAAAACTAATTTGTAATGTAAGAGCAGTTATCTCTGGATATGTGGATCAGAGATTGGGTGTTCATAAAGGAACATTCTGGCATCATGGTAATGCCCAATATCTTGATAGGGGATTGGATTACACAAAGGCTATGTAATTTATCAGATTAAACAGATATATACTTCAGATATGCACAGCTCACTGCATGGAATTTTTAAATCAAACCAAAAAAAGTTAAGTATTGAGCTATCATTAAATACATGCATGATGAAATATTTATGAAATATACTAAACTAATTTAATCTTAAATGTTTTTAAAAGTATATGATGGTTTAATGTGCAGAAAAACAATGGTGGATGGATAGTAAGTGAAAATCCGTAAGATAGTATCAATTGATGAAGAATAAGCATTTGAGTAAAGTATGGAGATTAGTGAATAGTAATGAAAGTATAATAATGATAGACTCCCGGCGGTGGGTATATGGATCTTCACCATTTTTTTCCAGAATTACTGAATGTTTATAATAAAATATTAGAAAACTGAAATTGATTTTAAGTTAAACTGTCCCAAATATCAAAAACAATAGGACAGGGAAGACAATGTAATATAGGAACTTTATGGGAATTATGGGAAAATGCATTATATATATTCAGAAAGAGCAGGATATTTTCAAGATAAAAGGGAGCTCTGGTATAGAAGGCACAACAGAGAACAAAGAGAATACCTATCCTAACATCTGCTCTTAAGGTACACAGGACATGAGGAGGAAGGGAAATACAGGTTTTTTTTAAGAGGGTAGAATCCATAAAATACCTTTTGTTTCCATGGCAATAAGAAAAGAACATGATGCAAAAAGAAGAGATGAGAAAGAGCAGTTTACTGATCAACATTGCAGATCCAAGAGGTTATAACAGAGGCTTTAGGAATCTAGGGAGGAATAAGGAGTTAGCAATGTGCAAGGAAATACACAGGTGAGAATGAAAGTTCAGGAAGATTTTCTTTTCTAGGGGTGACTGAGATAAACCTCAGATTGGATATAAAACTGAACCTCTTTGTCTTTTAGAGTAAAGAGACGCATCAAGTCTAGTGCTATGAACTAGAATGTGTCATGAAATGATTCATAGCTCATGTCTATCTTAGGCAGTATCTAGGGGTGTGGCTAAAACAAAACTGCAAAAGAGAAGCATGAAATTAATTATGAAAATCAGAAATTAATAGAAAATGAAACATTTCAAAAATATAGACTGACAAAAAATGTCTAGTTCTTTGAAAAGATCAGTAATAAAGTAGAAATTTTCTGAAAATCTCTATTAAGAAAATTTAAAGAAGAAAAGTTACTGCAAAATTTTGAGTTTATTTTGAAAAACTTCAAAAATTTACAAAAGCAGAAAAAAATAGAATAAGAAATTTCAGTGAACCTGACAGTTTCAGTAATTGCTAATTCATGCTTATTTTATTTTAGCTCTCATTCACTGACTCTCCCCAGACTAGATGATTTAGAGCAAATTTCAAGTATCAAAACGTTTCATTTGTAAATATTCACTACATATCATTAAAAGACAGCACAGCTTTTTTGAAAGGGGAATTTCCCCTATTTGAAACTTTTCATAACCCAAAATAGTATAAAATGAGGAAGCAATTATCATACATTCACAAGAAGAATTTTTAGGTTTTATAAGACAAAAAAACCTACAAATCCAATCATAGCAAATAACAAAATTCAAAATCATTTACAGATAGCAAAAGCAAAAGTCAGGTGATAGCTATATAGCCTGTATAAAAGTTCTCAGGGGAAGATGCTTAGAAGGGACTGATCTCACTGCTCAGAGTACCACTGTCTTCAGAATAGCTGCTGCAAAACACCATTGACTTCTTTTCTACTCTTGCCTTTTGTTGTAAAAAATACATATAAGCAAATAAAAAAGCTAGGTGATACCAATATCTCATTTTGAAGATAGTCACTATATCATTATATTTTCAGTATTCCTATTTCATTTTTTATATTCCTCAGGTACCTTAGAATTTTTCAAGCTTTTTGAATCAGAATCCAAATAAGAGTCATACTTTTCTATTTGTTGTTATCTTATTTGTTTCTTTTACTGTATAGATTTCTTTCTCTCTTTTTCTCTTTTTTCTTTCTCTCTCTTTTGTCAATTTTCCCCTGCAACTTTTTTACGGAAATAATGTGGTTTTCCCACACTCTGGATTTTGACTTTTTCATACTGCAGTGACATTTAATATATGTTTCTTTCTTCTCTTCATTTGCCGAAATCTGGTAATCAGACCCACGAGTTCCATAAGATTCCAGGTTCATTACTTGATAAGACAAATTACTTCATAGGTAATACTGTGTACTTCCAACAAAATCTGATTATCTGTTTTTGTTACTTAACAATGATTGATTATTACTGTCCAGTGAAATAATTCATTAGGGATGAAAAAATAAGGGAATTTATCTCCAAAATAAATGGCAGAAAAAAATCTGGCAGAAAAAATCTGATCAACTTGTACCAATAAATCAAAACCCTAAATAAAATGGACATCCTCTGGAACATAGATTATGAAAATTGAGTTTTGAATACATCAGGACTTTCATAGACTAATTATCAATAATGAAAAGATAATTAATGAAACACCCATGTTTTAGGGAGTTTTTTTTTTTTTGAAGACGTTAAGAAGCTTTGTTTTAATAAACAGTTTCAGATCACAGAAAAAGATGAAAAACTTCACAGTTCATATTATGAGGCAATAATCATTTTGATATGAAACTCAATAAAAGTGTAATAAAAAGAAAATTATACACCAGCTTCATTGCAAGAATTAAAAATCATTAGCAAAATTAATCCAGCAATATAAAAAAATAATTTAAAATAACCAATTGGAATGGATCCAAAGTGCAGAGGAGGTTGATGGATAAAAAAGTTTACATGTATTTAAAAACAGATGGATGCTCTCTTTCAATTCAATTATTTAAGATTGTTCTAGAGATTATAGTTAATGCAAATAAAATATAAAGTTACTAAAAAATTTGAAGATGGCATGATAACATACCAAAATGCCAAGATTTCTTTTTTATGTTATTTATTTTCTTACATCTTTGTTAATTTTTAGAGAGTATTTGATTTCCCCCTTCTAGCAGTCTCATTAACATGGTCTCAGTGAACCATCACTACAGTCCCTTTTGTTCTCCCCTCTCCTCTTTTGAACCCTTTCCCTTCCCATCCTCAGTTGTATGTCTCAGATCTATAATCAGCTTGCAAGTTTTTTCTTTTTTTTTCTCCCTGACACTTGGTTTCTCTATATTCCACATGCAAATGAAACCAGTTGATATTTATCTTTTTTCTTCTGACTTACTTTGCTTAGCATAAACCTTTCCAACTCCATCATGTGGTTGCAAGTAGAATGAGTTCATCTTTTTTGAATATTGAGCAGTATTCCATTGTGTAAATATGCCTCTTCTTCTTGATTCATTCATCTATTTTGGAACATTTGGATTGTTTCTATAGTTTGGCTATTATAAATAGTGCTATAGTAAACATAGGTGTGTAGGTTTCCTTTCAAATTAGTAAAAAAATGGTATTTCAACTGAAAAACTGTTGCCAAAATATACATGTGTGTGTGTCTATAATTGATGGCTTTTATATTTGCAGATTGTAACCAATGGAAATAATAATGAATAAAAATAGCAATAAAAATATACAATGCCTAATAGTGATATACAATATCTAAAAATAAACCTTATAAGACATTCACAACATCTGAAAAAAGTTTTAAATGGTTCTGAAAAATCTAAAAAGATGAACCAAGAAAACCATGCCATGCTTCTAGACAGAGATTAAACATCATAGAAATGCTATTTATCTTTAAATTAATATTAACTTCAAGATTTCTATGAAACAGTAAGGCAGGAAAATAATGGGAGGGGGGGAATCTAAGAAAAATTCTAAGTACTAAAAGAGACTGTCACAAAGAAGCACTAAAACATCAGATATACAGATAACTAAAGCAATATGGTAGCCACACATGGAGATGATCAATAAGACGAGAAGTAATAAAATAGAAAGGACAAAGATGGACCCATATGCATACAAAAAGTTAATACCTATGAAAGAGCATATTAAATTAGTACAAGAAAGGTGCATCATGCAATAAGGACAGTTGGAGAGCAAGTGCAAAACTGAAATAATCTCCCAGTTACACAAATTCCCTTAAAAATGATGAATTTAAAGAAACACAAGTGTTGTAGTAACCATTTTGTACTCCTTTTAGAACATCAAATTGGGGGACATATAACTATGATACAATGTCAAGCAGAAAAACTTGATAAAAGACAAACTAAGCAAAATGCTTACAACGTTTAAATAATGCTTAAATGTCAATCAACCATGTGAAGTATAGGAAAGGCTCCACCATAACAAGAGCAAACTCTTCAGTAACATCATTTTCAAAGTCATGTGCTACTATTGACTTGTGGTAGGTGAAAAATAAAATTTCAACCTAGCTTAAGTCCATGCTATGTATTTTTAAGTCAAACTGTATTCATAGTTCAGGGGAAAGTTCTCGCTTATGTTTTCAACTATAAGTGTGCACAATGCTCTGATGATGGGAAATACCCTCAAGTTAAAGTTGAACTGAGTTGAGTTGGAAACTCGGCTCTACCTGTCCTTCAATCTCTATCTTTGCATAAATTATTTCATGTTATGAATTTTGAGCATCACCATTTCTAGAAGAGTCCTACTAAGTGCTACTTTAGGGGCTCTCGTGAGAAATAAAGTGATACAACATTTGTGAAGTTCTGGGCACAGAGTAACGATTTGTCAAATATTAAATTTTCTCCTCTCGTTTTTCCTGACCCTCATACATATTATCTATTACATTTAGGACAAGCTGATATGAATTGGCAACACTCAATAAAGCACATTACTTTTTCATGGAAAAATTTTAATTGAAGTAACTTTGCATTATAACATTATATAAGTTTTAAGTGTATGTCACTGAAAATTATTTTTTTTTTTCATGACTGCATTATTCACAATAGCCAAGTCATGGAACTAATCTATATACCCAGCAACAGGCAACTGGACAAAAGAATTATGAATTATATACTCAAGGAAGTAGTATCCAGCTTTCAAAAAAGAGATGAAAAAGTACCTTTGGGACCTTGGGTGATTATGCGAAGTGAAATAAGGCAGGAAGTGAAAGACAGTTACCAGAAGATTTAACTCACTTAAAGAACATACGTAATTGGCCAGGCACGGTGGCTCCGTGCTTGTAAGCTTCAGCCTATGAAGCGGCCCGGCCTAGGGATCACGGTTTGAGTCCCGCCTGGGGCCCGTAGCGAAACTTAGTTCCACAAAATAGCTGGGCGTGGTGGCACGCGCCTGTAAACCCAGCTCCCTGGGAAGCTGAGGCTGGGAATTGCTTGAGTCTGTGGTACCCCGGGCAACGAGAGCCTGCAGTTCCACGGGCAAAAATAGCAAGACCTAGCCTCAAAAAAAAAAAAAAAAAAAAAAAGCATACCTCATCAGGAAAGTACTCTGGCAAAATACAGCAAAAGTTTTTTAGGCTCTGTGGAAATATACAGAGGGGATGGGGCAGAGGAAATAGACGGGGTTTAAAAGAGGAAAAGTAGTAAGATATTGGTACTGGAGTTTTGATGGACAGAGAGTCCAGTATATAAGGAGATATAATGTGCACATAAGGAGATATAATGTATAACTATGTAGGAGATTGCCAAATCAACAAAGTTAAGATCTGATAAATTAATAAATGAAATAGAACATGTTAGATTCACAGAACTGTATTTAAGAAAGAAACACAAGAAACCGCTAATAGAACCAATTCATTTTACAAATGGTAAAACTGAGTCCCTCCAGGGACTTTCCTGAAGAACAGCTCACAAAGACATGGATAAATAAGACTTTTCATTTCATCTTCCAGAAACTGTCAAAATCACAAGCAACCAAAAACGTCTCAAACTCCAAACAAATGTCAACCCAACTTTTGGCTGTTTTCCCATGTCCCATGAAATCTCATTACTTCAGTCTCCTCTGCTAACTATCCAAGGTGGCAATACAAAAAGTCAGTTTTGGGTTTTTGTTTTTTGCTTTTTTCAAGACTGTCCTTTTTAGAACTGCATAAACAATTTAGGAAGAGTTAAGCTGAGATTCTGTCTCTTGAAAGCACAAGAGCTCCACCTTCAGCTCTAAGCCTGAGAGGGATTTTTTCAAATGCTATTGCCTGAGTCCTCAAAAAGCAGATCTGAGTTATAGTCTTCTCTCATAAAATTGAAACTACACAACTTTTCACTTTCAAATATTTCACCTCCAATAATATCTAACTGTCCATAGATGAAATGAAAGGTAAGTCTCAGGATGTGTTGTGTTAATATTAAACAGACAAGATAAAAAGGTCTTTTATTTTCATTACATTCTTAGGGATGCCTATCTTGATGTATTTTCTTTATAACTGCAGCAGTCAGTAAGCTTTTTCATTCTAATTCACCATGGTTTCATGCCATTAGACTTATGTTTTGAAATAAAAGGTTAATTCTTGCCCAGCATGACTTTTCATAGATTGCCAGTAGTTTCTCAATAGCCCACTAAATATATGCCAGTTGTAGGAGGGAAATTTCATGAGGATAATAAGATGTAAAATTTAATTCTATGACAGAACTTGAAAAGGATTATCTCCCAACAGGTAGTGATATAGAATGAAATGAGAGAGACAACCAAAATACTCCCATAATTTCACAAACTGCATCTCCCAAATCTAAATTGAATTTTAAGGCCATTTCTAATATTACATAAAAGTGTAATTTTTTTTCTTCCATCACATATTCTAGGGTAATCTATCAGGAAAAGAGACAAAGTGACCTTTTTTTTTTTTTACAAATTGTGGCATAGGGAAACTTGCAGCAAGGAAAGCAGTCATTTTTTCAAATTGAAAGATATCAATAGATGTAGGTTATAAGGATAGATAGTAGCTAATTTCAAATTGAAAGATATCAGTAGATGTAGGTTATAAGGATAGATAGTAACTAATGAATCTCTCAAATTCCAATCAAAAGTGTTAATTTGTTAATTTTATCCCTATTGTTATCTTCTGTACTGGCCCATATCTTAGTGAAAGGTAACCATACATATGCAGAATTACAGAACTGGGTCTCAGTTAAAAAAAGAAAAAGAAAAAAAAAACTATGAAATTTAACCTGTGTTTTAAATGCTAGAAGGTTTCTACATACTTTCTAGTTGAAGCCAAAAATTTTCTTTTGACTTCTATATTGTTTGTAAACCTAGTCTTTGTTACACAGCAAAACATGAATCTCTTGTGTTCTAAAGACATTAAACTGGATTACCCTGCCACCAGAGAAAAGACTAATCAAGTCCAGACTTTTATTTTTTAACAACCTTAGTTAACAAGATATTTCCCATATTAAACTTCCTATGTAGCAGTCAATAATTAGAGCTTGCATAGCAATTGCTATGTATCCACTCCCTAAGCCGTCTTCTTAAAATACTTTCTAATTCTCATAATGACCCAATGAATTCATTTTCTTATTATCTTTTATCATTGAGAAAACCAAGGCTTAACACCAATGAGTTAGAATTATGTAGGTAGACCACAAACTCAAACTAGGATCTATACTTTCATTCTACAACCAACCACACAATAATCCTGTACATAGAGGAAAATTCAATTGCCTTCAACAAATACTTTTTGAGCAATTGCTACTTGACAAACATTATGTCTGATGCAAATGAAACAGAAAGGTTAGGGGACTTGCCTAAGATCTCAGAGTAACATTGTACACACAGTATATGAGTAATGAACTTATACAATGAAAGAGTAAACAGAAAAATAAAGTAAAAGAATACATGATCTGCAATCAGGTGTGTCCACATTCCAATCCCAGCTCCACACTCACTATCTGATCCGCATCAGGGAATTCATCAATTCTTTCCTTCATTATTCTCTCAGATGAGTCAGGAATTATAACAGTTTGCCAAACTATTACAATTATTAGAGCTATTATATTAAAGTAACCTAGCATAAATAATATAAGTCTAAGTCTAAGGATCGCTTAGTCCTTTTCTACAGTGAATAATTGCCCCAGGTCATCTTAACTTTTAGTGTCCTTGGTTTTTCCACTTTCACCAAACATGAGAAATTTGCCATCCTAGAGGTATGATTCTTAGGGACATGACTGTCCCTAAGATGATTATAATAGAAATATTTTTCTGGAGGAAAAATAACAAGTACCAAAGTTCTCTTACCCTAATATAAATATTCTCTCCCAACTATGGGTTGAACCATCAAGAAAATTAAAGTGTTTCACTCAGTGGAAATAAGACTGAATGGGAGCACTGCAGAAAGATGCTTGATTCAAGTGTTGCTATCTTTTTTATGATAGAACAATATCTCAAAAAGAGAAATAACTACTCTTATGCTAGTTTTTCAATTGAAAATTTAAAATTTTTAATATCACCTTTTAAAGCCCCTTCTCACTGGCTGCATGTCAGCCAAACCTATAAAGATCCTTTTATAAAATAAGGAAAAAAATTACAAGAGTTATCAGTAAGATTGTTACTGTCAAGAATATATAAAGAAAGGTTGTTCCCCCTGAAATCTCTCTGCAAGATCACTGTTTAGCAGAAAAGCCCTGGTTTACATTAAAATTGTAATTTCTTCCTACATCATGTTCATCTAACTCTAAAGCCAGAAAGGATCATAAATATTATCTAACTACTATAATGCATACTTTCTGTAATATCTAACTACTATAAAGCATATTCACCTGCCTCTGAGAATTACTCCCTCCAAATTCTAGAGTTGATCTCTCAGTCATGTTTATGAATAAGTGATTTTTCCTGACTTGGTCATAGGTATAGATTCCCAAACCAAGCTGGGAGAATCAAGTGAGTCTTAAACCTCAAATATGCCAATTAACCTATGGAGCTAAACTAGAACCCAAAGAAGCCATATTTGATCATGTGCATACCAACTCAAGAAAAGTAGCAGGAAAGGGTTCAATGGAACATGTTGAAGGATTACTGGGGCACTAGTGGTGGGCAGCCTGTGAAAATATGTATTTGTAGAGATTTAAACCTATAACTCTCAAAGCAGATACAATGGTACAAACTGACTTTAACTCAATAAGCATAATGTGGGGGGAAAAGATACACCCAATTTCATCTGTACTACTAACTGACTACCATAATCTGCAATTACTTAATACCTTCTGTAATAGAATAACGATAAATGGTGTCTTTGTGGGTTAAGTTGGTACACAGTTAAGTATGAGCACAGTGAGGGGGAAAAAAAGTAGTCTACCATACTGAAGAAAAAGAAAGCAGAAAATTTAAGATGGGAATATATGTGGAGTGAAAAAGGATTGTTTTTCAGATGTTCTAGTACCAGTCCAAACTTTCTTGGAGTGGAGGAAATTATCCCACAGGACCAATGAGCAATACTCCAGACACAATTTGAATGACCTACAAGTCAATTCTGATACTATCTGCCTGGAGATAGCTTCAGGTTCCACACATTAAGGCTGCCCTCCCCCCAATTCAAAGCTGGTCAAAGTTCAAGTTGTTAACTATACTTTTGATCAGTTGACTCTACATCAGAACCTCCCATGATACCCTCCTGGGGTTTGATCAATCTTTTAGAAAGATTCACAGAACTCAGCAAAGTATTTTATTGACTTTATTGCTGCTTTATATGAAAGAACACAACTCAGAGACAGTCTAATAGAAGAGATGCTTAAGAAAAGGTGTGTTGAAAGGATGCAGATTTCCCATGTCTTCTCTGGACACACCATTCACCCAACATTTCCATATGTTCACAAATTGGATGCTCTTCAAATTTTATTATTCTCGGTCTTTATGGGGCTTCATCATATAAAAGGCAGTACTGACTAAATAAATAATTGGTAATTGTCAACTGAGCCAAACTCCAAGCCATCTATATTCTCCAAAGATTAAAACTCAAAGTCCTATCCCTCTAATCAGTTGGTTAACAAGTCTGGCACCAGCGTCCACAATTCCATGCTTACAAAAAGCATCTCAATGAAAGACTTGTGGACTCTCATTGTTTAGGAAATTAGCAGGGTTTTAGGATAAAGATCAGATATACAATCATTATAATAAATCACAATATCACAGATGGGAAAAGAGGAAAAAAGAAGTAATTTCCTCAGCTCCAGCCATTAGTAAATCTTGAACCAAACTAACTTCTGCTCTTGGTATTGGTGTCTGGTCATAACTTTTCTTAATTTATTTTTATTAATGAAATACCATTGTTTTACCTCTTTGTTAATATTTTGACAATATAGGATTTCTCCCCTTAGGTGCTATCATCTGTAGCTCTCCCACAACCAAAGCACCAATGCTTTCTTCTACTACTGCCCATGCTCCAGTTTCATCCCTTTATGGTCAATTCTATCACTCTAAAGCTACTGGTTCTATTTCTAGCAGCCAGATGATTCCTCACTAAAATATCAAAAACAATTCACTCTCACAAAGCCATTTTACAGAACAGAGAAAGACCTAGAGAGGCAAAGTCACCCACTGTCACACAGATAAGTAGCCAGACTAAGCTCAACTCCTTTACTTACAACTTGTCTAATTTTCATTCACTTCTCTAAAAAGTTGGAATGAAAGTATAGAAACCCAAATGCCATATTTCACGAAATCTCATATACATCATTTCCATAATAAATTAAGCATCACAAATTAAACTATGACACATTGCTAAGTTGTTAGTGATAATAAAATACATTTATATTTCAGATAAAGTATGAAATAAATGCCTACTTAAGAAGCAGTAGAAACAATAATATAAGGGATTAATTTAATTCAGAATGGGGCATGTTGATGTGGATTATTTGTAGTCCCTGTGGGAGGAACTAGTTGTTCAAGTAGGAAAATAAATATTGTAACATTCCTGCTTTAAAACCTACTCTACAAATGTTGCCAACACTGGAGAATCTTAGCCAAGTCCAGAGTTTTTAGGATGAAAAGAATACTTTCAAATTTGTTCTTGATTTTCAAATCTTCCATTTGATTAATGTCAAAGTTCTAACATGTTGGTAGGTATTCAAATAGGGGAAATTTGAGGTGAGAAAGTGTAAAGAGAGAAAGTGTAAATTCTAGGTCCAGTCCTCAGGTACCATCCTTTAGTCAATACTATTTATGAAGTCTCCACACTGGTTCAGACATGATTTCTGTCCTAGACTTAGAGCACAGAATAAGAGAATCAAAGTCATCTTAAAGCCAATAGTGTAGTGGAGGAAACAGAATAAAGTAAAATGATGATACCCAAGAAAAATGTCCAGTAATGTAAGTGCTCAAGGAAAATAAAGTATATAAGAAATCCCTCTCTCAAGAAGCATGTAGTTTAGAAATGTGTCTCATATATATGAAATAATTTTTCAAATTTTTTAACCTTGAACTTGGATCTAAGAATTCCATCATTTCATTACTGCAAAAGTATTTACTAAAGACCAGATACTTGGTAAAAAACCAGATACTTGGTACAGCTCCTCTGTAGAGACTGTCAATCAAAAATTATGAAATAGTTACACATAAATTCTGCTCCTGATTTCCATGGGGCAATCAGAACTAATGACTCTAGTCTATGCTGCTCTCTAACTGAAACCCCAAATGTCCTGAAAGGCAAGATTTGCTTGTAACAGTGTTCACTGTTTCAGAATTGGTGTTCCATCTAACCTCCTTCATCTCACAAGATGCTATCCTTACTGGTAAATATCAACTCTAAGTGATTGTCCAGAAGGTTTCCTTCAGAACTTCTCATAGCAGCAGTAAGCAATTCCCAGGACTGTCACCTAAATCTAAATCATAGCTCTGCTATTACATCACCTGCTTCAAATTTAGCAGAGATTATTTAATTACTAGTGATAGAGAGAACAAAAATTGAAACTTCTCCAAGAACCCTAAATCCATTTCTAGAAAAAAAATTAACATTTTTTCAACTTCAATAAATTATATAATATTTATTAACTTCCCAGAAATTCAAGCAATAAAAACAACAGAAAAGCATCTTCACTCCCCTTATAACCAATCTCTAGAGAAAACTACTCTCTTACAAGGTTCATATAACCTCTTGGATAGTGATAGTTTATTAACAAATACACAAATATAAATGGAATTTTCTAAGTGTACAATCTTCTATAGCCCACTAATTCACTCAAACAGGAACTGTAGCTATCAATTTCTATAAATAATTACAAATGTCATGTTCTTCTGAGGACTACATATAATTTTATAGTATGGAGGTATTTTAATACATTATACTATTGTCAAATGGATACGAGTTTAAGTTCTTTCATATATAATTATATTTAAAATGACACACATATACTTGCTTGATGTATTTATGTGTTTTCATAAGATAAATCCCTGAAATTTGACTTCTACATTACAGAAAATGTACATTTTAAGTTTACTCAGTCATATTGACTATGAAAAAGACTGATAATTTGCATTCTACTATCATCAGAAAACTGCCTATAGTCCCTTACCTGCCCCACATCAGTTATTGTCAATCAGTTTCACATTTAAAGATTTATTTGATTTTCAAAATCATTAAAATCCTATCATTAGGATGGTTACCAAAAACTTAAAATAAGTATCCATTTTAAACTTAAAAAGATTTTACCTTTACAGATAAAATATATTCATGCTGGAAGTATTTTAAATAAACAAACAGAAGCAAAAGTAAAATATCAGGGGTCTTTAGGTGCCCATGAAGATGAAGAAACTAAAAGAACTTCTACTAGTTATAATTGAAAAATCTTAACAGAATGCAAAGTGTACAGCTTGAGGACTCCAAAAAGTAAAAGACAGAGAGTTAGAGAACAGGTAGATGGAGACATAAAAACAGAATCTAAATGATGACCTACAATCTACAGTGGTAGATTCGAGTCATGAAGAACTCCACAAGTGCAGAAAAAGTTAAAGTCTGAGGGAAATCCATCTTTCTGACCAGAGGTACTGGAAAAGGAGACCCTTAGGAGCTCAGAATATAGCAGAAATCCCAGAGAGGAATGAGCTAGAGAAACAGATTACTCTAATTCTGTGTATGAAATAACATAAATCCAGAGCTAACTTCCAAGATGCACACACACACACAGAGCAGAGATTTCATATGCTATATAAATCCCACCACATCTCAGTCCAAAACCAGCCCCCTAAATGCACACGCACCGGCTGGCCCAAAAAGCTCAAAAACCAACATTAGTAACACACCTTGAGAGTTTGTGGTCTGAACCTAACTGGTTTGATTGCCTAGTTAAAGAAAAGTTATATATGTTTTTTCAATGTTTAAAAAGAATAACATTTCACTGAGGATTTAACAGGACTCAAAATCTTTCAATATGGTAATAAAAATATTCAACAAAGAATGAAAATTATCTAACCAATAGTTAAGAGAATAATTAGCAAACAGGAAATCTGAGATGACTCAGATGCCAATGCTTGATCAAAGATTTGGAAGCAGGAGTCCCGCCCACCAGCAGGCAGCCACCTGAGGGCTGCCTGCATGCCTAGGTCCCTAGCCATCTGAGATCCCTTACCAGCAGGGAGCAAAGGGGATCAAGGTTCCTGGGTAAGCCCTATGAGCCAGCTGAGCACAAGAGGGAGGATGGGGGAGTGGTTATGGTGCTCCCCCCCAGCGGGTCGCTGCTGCACAGGGCAGCCATCTGCAGCCCAGATTGGTGGAGCCATGTTGCCCTCTGCTCCTAGCCCAAGCGGAGCATGGAAGGTCGAGTCTCAGCCATCTGGGCCTACCCCCACACAGGGAGGGACCAGTGTGTGCGGGCAAGAGGGGTGGGGGGCAAAGCACCTTCCATTTCACACTCACTCCAGCTAAACCTCAAGAGGAGCAAGAACATGCGCAACAAAAATCCTATCTTAGAACTGGTGAGGGATCATGAAAAAACCAGGTCCACAAGCCTGAGCTGGACATAGCAGATGGACAACTGAGAGAACCAGTGCATGCGAGACAAGAGGAACTGTAGAGACACAATGTCACCATGAGCACTTATGCACTCACTGGGTGGGGAAGATCCAGGACCTCATTTTGGAGATTCCTTCTAGGAGACCAACACTCCCTCCCCATACTATGGGAGAGGAGAGGAAGACCAAAGATGGGGTAATTGGCCCCACATCAAAACTGCAAACTGAGGCAGAGAAGGTGATCTACAACGGCCATTCATAGACACCTGTATTCACAGAGAAACTTCTTCAACACTGGCTGGGGGCGAGACCCCCTAAATCTGACAACAGAGTCATAAGGTAAAGCAGCAAAGCAGCGGAGATGGGATTGGAGAACACTGCCTGCGGCAAGAAAACATGGACAAATTACATATGAATACAGACTGGCCGCCCAATGCAAACTTAAGACTGAAAACCTACCAGCAAGGCTCACCTGGTTCCAGCAACAGAGTCCCTCACCAAGGGAAAGGATACTGCCAAAGGATAGAAGAGACTAATGGACTTAGCACAACTAGTAAACAACAAAGAGTGGAGTTTGAGAGAATGGAAGGGGTACCAGAGGGAGGAGGGAGGGGGAGGTATCCCAAAAAACACTTAGAGAGGAACAAAGAGCAAGAGAGGGGCAGGAAGGAAAAATCAGGCCTAGATGGGCACAAGAGATTAACACGGTTCACGGATGTTAAGGTGATGGGAGAACCTCGGGGTAGACAATGACATAATATATGTAAGTTAATCAATTAAAAATTATTTTAAAAAGAAAAAAAGATTTGGAAGTAGCTATTGACTTTTCCATGAGGAAAAGTCAGACACTACTGAAATTAATAAAAGATAAAGTTTCTCGGAGGAAAATTAAAATATAAAATATTTTTCTTTAAAAAAATAAAATCTTATATAAAAAGGAACAAACTGGAAATTTTCAGAACTAAAAAATACAAAAAATTTAATTTAAAAAATCCATTGAATCCCCTCAGTGACAGGTTGGAGATGAAAGAAGAACAGGGAAAATGAAGAAAGCAGTAAAACAATACAATCTAAACAACAGAAGACTGAAATAATAGAGTCTCTACCCTGTGGGACAATTTCAATAAATACACATGTATAATAATGATAATGGTAGATTAATGGTTTATTGAAAATGGAACAATAATCTCTTTATTCAGTAATTGATCACCATTTAGTTTCTCCCTTACTTAACTCTTTTAAAAATTCTATACTTATCCTAACAGCTGTCACTATCCCAACATTATTTTCATTTATATTTTAAGAATAAAATGGTTATGTAAGCATTCATTCAATCAATATTCAGTCAACAAATATTTACTGAGAATTCAATATTGTTAAGAACAACAGGCATAGAATAGAGTTGTTTATGCTAAATTCCACATCACTAAATCAAAGAGCTAACTTAATTATAGTTCTGGCTTTCCCAGAATGGAATTTTCACCTAATCAACCCAGAATCAGCTGACCAGCACCAGTTAGGTACCTGCCAGATTGATAAATCCCTTCCATTCCATAAAGAAAAGTTAATTTTGCAGTAACCATCCCACTTTTTGCTTAGTACAAAAGTGTTCCTGCTGCCTTTAATGCCTATAGAAAGTCATCTTACATAATTTCATGAGATCCTTTCTATTTGCAAGATTGGTTGCTGCCTGGCTTAAATTGATTTTTGCTCAAATTAACTAAAGATATTTACTATTCCTCAGTTTATCCTTCAACAACATAAACTAGGCACTGCCAGGATGTGGAAGCACAATTTCCTTGGAATCAACAATGTGTCCATCTTGAATGACAAAGATTTAAAATATGCACATCTCTTATGGAACAAAAAAGTTGTTTTACTTTTTCCTTGAGTGTGTTACCAGAGGGGGAGAGAGACAGGAGGAGGAGACAGAGAGGTTATTCTGTGATATCACAGTGACACCAGCAATTTGGTGGAGGGCAAGTAAAGCATGAGCACATACTGGGGTGTGAAGCTGTACCACAAACATAGATTTGTAAATAACAAATCAACAATATTTGATAAAAGAATGAATTAAATGAAGTAAAGCAACATAAGGTTGTTTAAAGATAAAATATAGGCTATCCAGTTAAATTTGAATTTCAGAAAATATTTTTTTAGTAGTAAGTACACCTCAAATAAATTTCTGCTTGTTTGTCAGAAATTCAAATTTAACTGGATTTCACTTATTTTTACTTGCTAAACTGACAACCCCAAAATGAATGTAATTGAAATAACTAGAGATTTCCTAGAATATCTCTTAAATCAGACCAAATGTTTCTCACTGATTCTGGAGATATGAGTCCCCCCCAAATCTCTACACATTTCTCAACTGAATGCTCCCTAGAGAAAATTGGACCTACATAAGCCACTTTGTTAGGAATGTCCCAGGAAAGACTCTTGCATTGCTTGATAGTTTGAACAAACCATTGCTAAGCATTTACTTTCTTGCACCTAATTGCCATGTTCCTGTACTTGAATTTCTGGAGATATTTTTGCTTGCAGAATTTAAAAATCTGACTATTTTGTATTTTACTGATTTGTCTCCAGCAGCATATCCAGTGGCTCTGAATTATGCACCTGTCTCTGTGGTCAGCTTCCCTACCTTGCTTAGGAACACCCCATTACAAGCCCTCCGGAGGGAAGAGCCTTTGTGAAAAAGACCTGGGAGATCACAGCGCCTGCCCTGGTGCACAGCCAGACTCAATTTCAGAAGCTATTTTGTAAGTGCAGATTTATTCTCTGGCAGCTAATTCCTGCCCAGTTACCTTCCTCAAAACCCCAACTGTTGCCAAGGTTAATGCAGGCGCTGACTCTGCCTGTTGATTCTTATTAATTAAACCAATCAATGGTCCTGTATCATATAGTGTCTGTTTTTAATATAACCTACTTGATGAGACTGTATTAATTTAGGAGAAATATGTGCTGACATTCTGGCATACACTCTTCCTAATTATTTTACAGCCCTCAATTGGCAGTGAAATTAGTCTGTGGTTATCACAACTAATGGAAGCCCATAGCTCTTCGTTAAGTGATCTCCACCAGTCACCTGATCTTTTCTTGCTCTCAGTGCATAAACATGAGTGCACTATCTACACAATCCCTGGTGAATGCATAATTCAAACATGGGTGTGAATGTTTTAGCAAAATCTCCTTCAGAACAACAAGATGACACTCTATTCTGGTCCATTTCTGCACAAGAGGAGGGATAAAAAGATTGGAAAATCAAGACCATGAACTTGAGCTGTAAAATATCATGGGCTGGGTAAAGAGAAATAGTTTCTCAGGAAGGACACTGTTCTGACCTTATAGTTAGGTCCTGAAGGTGAGACAAGGGATTTTCCATCACAAGCAAATAGAGATATGAAGTTCTCCATGTCTTTGCTGATTGTCCTCTTGAGCTCTTCAATGCCTATCCTTGGGTTACATCTTCCTCTTAACACTTACTAGTAAAAACTATTATGCAGTTTCTAGTAAAACCTATTGATTCTTCTTTATGATCCCACTCATTATTCCTGTGCATAAATACCTACTAGACACCAGACACTATGAAAATCAGTAGAGAGAAACCCATGAATAAAAAGGAAACAGTCCCTTCTCTCATGAAACCAGTCTAGTCAATGAAACAAGCAACTAAACAAATTATATTAAGTCAACAATTTCAAACTGTTAAAATGTTAAGAATATTTTTAATAGAAAAACTAGGTGCATCCCTGGAATGGTTAGATATTACACCTGAATGACCAAAAGAAAAAATCTGTCTAAAAACTGACAGAACAATGCAGCAGAGGAACAGCAAATATGAAAGAACAAATACTTATTCCTGCTAGGTAGGGATACACTTGGCGTACTACTAAAATAAAAGTAAGCTAAAGCATGTGAGAAGAGGAGAGAGACTGAGAATATGACCCTTGGTTCAGTCACTATAATCTGTGTTATGAATAGTTGTCTAACTGTTTCCTCCCTCTTTTCCTGCTAGTTGATAAACAACTTAAAGGAAGAAATAACAATAGTATTCACTGTTCATTACCCACAGTATTAAGAATGATAGCTTGTATAAAATAGGTAACCGAGAAATGTCAGTTGAATTTACTTGTATATTTAAACACACTATGAATTACATTTGTATCTGTGAAAAGGGAAAGTGGTTTAGTCTGAAAACTTGCTAATTTTAATAAGCTGCCTATACATATTCATTTCCTTAAGACTTACAAAAAACCTTATGAGTAGAGATGAGGTTTGTTTTTTGTTTTTTGTTTTTTTCATTTTAAAGATTAGAATCTGAGGAGCAGATAGGTCAATGAACTAAAATTGAAAGTACAAGGAACTTGTTGCAACAGGATATACATCAGGTAGCCAGGCTTTACAACATATCCTAAATCATGATGTTCATTCTCTTAGCAGTTAAAATATACCTTGGAAAACTAATTAAGACAATGAGGTATATTCATATTCAATATCCTGTAAGTCAGGTATATGACATAACATAGAGGAATACACATGCACTGAATATGTGTTACAGGGATCCTTCTCTATCTGAAAGTAGAGTTCTTATGAAAACTTTTGTAGATTGAAATGACTTAAAATAATAGTTATCATTCATTTATATGGGAACATTTTTTAATGTCACTAGACTGCCCCACTCCAAAAAAAAAATCTATACAATAACACATAAAATTTAATATCACAGTGATATATAATAAAATTAGGAATGCCATGATAAAAATGCAGCCTGTATAGCATAGTTCCTGGGAGAGGAACAATCTCCTTGCTATGGATGTGCATTACAAACAGAACTGAACACCAGTTTCACTTTTCACCTTCTGTCATAAAAGCAAAAATCTGCTTTAGAATTCTTTTATTAGTGAAAACAAAACAAAACAAAAAATACATGTCTTTCCAAAATGTTGAAGATGCTGAATATGAGCTTATGAAAATTAGGGGTCCTATATATGAAATAAAGCCTTCTAAATTTCTATCTCTGTTCCCTTGATTATGAGAAAGGATTACCTAAGTCTCCCTTCAATTGGTTTGGCTGTTGCTATAGAAACTGATTTTCCCTCAGTTTGCAATGTGATTCTCTCAAACTGTAAGACACTCAGCTATAAAAACAGAAGACCAAAGCCCTACCAAGAACTAGCATGGAGAAATCTTCAATGCCCCCCCATTCTCCATCTACCTTTCTGCCTCTTCTTCCAAACGTATTCAAATACAGGCTGTACAATCAGTGTACTTGTTATGCTCACATGGTTTAAGACAAATCTCTCACTCTTACCTTCCTACCAATCGGCTTGCTTCCCCCTGGGATGCTCTCAAAGTTAAGTTCTAGCACATCCACCTGCCCATCATTGATGTGGAGGAAGAATTATTTCTTGAAAGGCTCCTGATTTGGGGTTATTACCTTCCTCAGCACTTTTGTTCTAGGACACTGGCTAAGGCAAATAGTAAATGCATTAACAATCTCAGAAAAGAATGTAGTTTTCCTGAAAAATGTGAGAAGAAGGTATTGAAATTTTGGCAAAACCATTCATGTGTCCTGGAATATTTCCAGATGATTCCAGTCACAGCGACCTCTAATTTCTTTTGCATATATCACCAGACCTGCCCAGTCAACATCCAAGATGATCATTTGCAGTTGTTTTTGAAATTGCTTTATTTTGTGCTGACGCATATTATTCATGTACTGATATATTCATTTTTTTCTTAGTTTATGTACTGTCTCTCCAAATACTTGTGAAGTTATCTCCCTTCTCATTGGTTTCATCATCATTTTACTAACAAAGTGTTGAATACACTATGGAGAGTCAATAACATTCCTTTAATAGCTGATGGGTGAGGAGAAGAGGAAGGCTTCCTTTCCAGTTTTATTATTGCAGTGAATTCCATTTTGCCACTCTAGTTGGGAGATTTCCACAGAAATCTTCCATTCATTCTCATGCAAGAAATGGAAGGGAAGGATGGAGGGAGGAAGGTGAAAGCAATCTCAAAGTCACTTGCCAGAAGATTAATATAAGAGCTTGGATCATATTCTGTGATCATATTCATATTCTTTGATTCTAAATCACTAGTCTTTTGCTCTTTTAGCTAGATGGTCTATTTTTGAGAGTCCATCTGTGGGGGCACAAATTTATTTGAGGAGCATTCTGTATAATCAAATTAGGTTAAAAAAACTAAGTCATTGAGTTAATAACATTTCTTGTAAGAGAAATTGAATATAAAATTTGGTAGTGTTTGACAAACTATGCCTGACTTTGGTGAAAATGAATGAAAATGAATGAATGATGAGATGATGATGATGATGATGATAGCAGTGTAGATGATGACAATATTAAGATCATACACAGACTGAATTTCAGGAAAGAGAATTGACTAGACAGAGTACCACAAAGGTCTTCCAAAATATGTTTTTCAAATGTATGTAAATTTTGTATATTAAGTTCAAATGTGAATATATACCCTAATTCAAATTCAAACTTAAAATGACATTCTATACTAAAATTAAAATGACATTCTGCATTACCTTGAAAAAAGGTTCTGAAGTTACAGGGAAATTAAAACACCATCTTATTTTCATTTTCAACTGGGAAAAAAATCTACCAAGGCATATAATCATTCTTGCCTAGAAAGAACACTGCAGATGCAAAATTTTCTATGTTGTTTCATGATTTATATTCTGGAGTGATCTTTGTTCCTATTATTGTTTTGCATTATTCCTGAATGTCTCTACTTTGGGGAGCAAACTGAGAGAAGGATATATTTCAGGTATTTCTTTGGGATTCAGGAAAAACAGGAAAGTATAAACAGGGATTTAGAAAAACATTCACTATGTCCACATCAACATGAGTCTCAGAACAGGGCAGGGTAGGAATGTCTGGGAAGGAGATAGCAATGTTCTGAACATTCCACTCAGAAAACAAGGCCAAAGGCTACTTCCAAAGCAACCAATTTGCCTGTAAGAGAACAACACACAAATCAGACAGCACAGATTTTCATTTTAAAATAAATTGCAATCTCATCGAAAGTCTATTTGTTTCAAATAACAAAAAGAAAAATGAATTGATAGTAAATCAAACTTCTGAATCTAGAAGTACTCCATGGGGCTTTTTAACATTCTATATTAAAAAAAAGAAATACATATATTTATAAAATGAGAGCAAGAATACTTAGATATATGTACACAAAAATGTATATATGTAATTCTAAGATGTATGTACATACAGATACTACAAATATATGTAAGTCTTCTAAGGTCCTCTATAGAAGCAGCTTAAAACTAAGCATAGTACTTACATTTCTTATTAAAATAACAAATGGAATTTAAAATTTACTATTTCAAAAGGATATTTGCACTCCTGTGTTTATAGTAATGGTGCTTACAATAGCCAAGACATAGAAGCAACCTAAATGTCCCAGGAACAGATGACTGAATCAAAAAAAAATGTTTTATATATCACCTCACACCAGTAAGAATGGCCCATATCAAAAACTGGGCAACAAGTGCTGGCATGGATATGGAGAAAAAAATAACTTATTCATAACTGGTAGGAATGCAAACTGGTCTAATCACTACAGAAAGCTATGTGGAGTACCCTAAAACTATTGAAAATGGAACTACCATTCTATTCAGCAATTCCACTTTGGAAAATCTACCCAAAGGATACCAAAACACAAATTTAAAAGGATATCTGTACTCCTAGGTTTTCCGCAGCACTAGTTACAATAGCCAAGATATGGAAAAAACACAAATGCTCCTAAACAGATGAATGGATTGGAAAGTTGTGGGATATTTACACAATTGAGTGTGATTTGGCAATCAAAAAAGACCAGCAATATGGATAAAGCTAGAAGGAGTCATGCTCGTGGAAACATGCCAGAAAGGAAAAGAGAAATGCTGAATGGTCTCAATTACGTGAGGGATATAGGGAAAACAAACAAAGGACAACAAAAACTTAAAACTAACAAACTGACAGCAGAAATAAAACAAACCAAGGAAGAGGGAAGGAGAAATTGAGGGAGGGATGAGCACAAGAGATTAAGATGGTGGTTCATTGGTAACAATGTGCTGGGAGAACCCCAGGGTATACAATGATGTTTTAAAAAAAAAAAACTGTGTGTGCAATCAATTAAAATAATGAGAATAAAAGATAATTAGAAAAATATACTGAAAAAAAATTTAAAGATGTGGTATATATACATAGTGAAATACTGCTCAGCAATCATAAAAACATGCCATTTGTGCCAACATGGATGGAACTGGAAGAGATTATCCTAAGTGAAGTGAATCAGAAGAAGAAATATAAATGCCAAATGATTTTACTTACATATGGAATGCAGAGAAACAAAGATAAACTTTAAAAAGGATACTTTAAAGCTGATCACAAATCTTAAACATACAGGTGGAGAGAGAAAAGGAAAGAAAGAAAAAGAGGACATATAGTGGGGAAGGAGAGCAAAATGAACTGTGATAGAGAATTATGTGTGCTCTGGTGGTGGGAGAACTATGGTGACCATAGTTGAAGAGAGGAATCTTGTATTGTGAGAAAACAAATAAGTCATTAACAAAAAAAATTAAATTGAACTTTTTCCTGACAAGAAGATGCTTACTCCATTTACAAACTGGAAATAAAAGAGCCATACACATATATATCAAGTGGAAAGTACAGAGAAATGAAGTAGCTGAGTCCAGGAATTTCAAACAGTGCACAGTGACAATAGAGAAGAGAGGCGAAATGAGGGCAGACAAGAAAAGCCTGAGCACACAAGTGGTAGCAAATGTGCAATTCTGTGTAGAATAATAGGCTCACTGGAGCTTAGGTCTGACTTTGAGTCTCATAAATATACCTCAACCTGTTCAATGGACCTATTTGGGGATGGAGCAGGGTAAAGGGGTCTACAAGGTACCACTGCATCAGACCTGAGGCATATGTCCTAGGTTTGCCTCTGGTCTAGGTTCCTTGCAAAATCATGACCTAGAGATGACCAAGTCTCCTTGAACAGAATGACTAATTGGGGCACTAATTCACCAGGTCACATTCATGCAATCATCCAAAACTCTATGTTTTGTCTCTGCAGATTTGAAATAGTGTTATTGAGATGTCTTTGAGGGGCTGTAGTCCTCCAAAAACAGTGCCCAAAAGGGGTCAGGTCACTCTCTGCGGGTCTTCACTCATGCCCTACAATTGCAAGAAAACTCGGGTGCGCTGGTGGTGGGAGAACTATGGAAACAGCAAGAATGAGGTTTCTTTAATAAACATGGAAAATGAGGAGCTTTTAATTAACTATCTTGCCTCAGACAGTGCCCACAGTGTCCAGAAGTCCCAAAGATAGACTGCTCACCCAAGATGATGCCATCCAGCCAAGGAGGGCCTAGAACATGCGGCAGCTGGCAAAAAGCAGCAGGCCAGATCCAACAAATGGTGGCAGCTAGAGGTGCTCACTGGTGGGGTCACTCCCAGATGGGGTCACTCACAGCTGAGATGACAGCTGAGAAACATAGTCTGAAAGCCGGGGTGGACACCACTGGATACCTCAGGATTTCCTCCACTCAAACTCCGCTGGTCAGAGGAGGGGCGGCCCACAAACAGAGGCAGGAAATCCCGAAGTTGCCATGGCTTCCAGAGCCAACGCCTGTGCTGAAGCAGCAGTGGTGTTTTTCTGCTTGAGCACCAGCAGGAAAGAGCCAGTCCCGCCCTGTGACCCTGACTATAGAGCTTCTAGGGTAATGGAGTTGGTCAGGCTTTTTCTTCCATTAGCCTCTAAAACCAGCACCTGTAGCATTGCGTCTTCCCCCTGATTGTGTAGCCCAATGGCTTGTAAGTAGCATGTGTAAGTGTGCAAACCTGTGCCTAAGAGAGAGGGGATAATGGGACACAAAGAGCAAAAACATGAGCATGGAATGAGAGAGAGTGGGAGAACGCCACAGAGACCAGAGGGAAAATGAAGATTTCTAGGATTGGGGAGCTCAATTACTTCCTCAGCACCTCCTCACCCCTCCACTCCTACCTTGGCTCTGGCCCTGGCCTGCCATGCCTGGTGTGTTTTTATAACTGCCAAAACCAATAAAGAACCTATGCTGATTCATGAGCCTGATGCTTACAATTGGTGAGGAGGATTGTTTACATTACAGAGCTCAGCTTTAAATTCAGGGCACTGCATAATCTCCAAGTCTCTGGATACTCTCCCCACTTGTTAAGAATTACTGATCCAGCCTGACCCATAGCCATTGGCTACCTGTCTGTGACACATTTCCATGGGATGCTACCTGCTACAGTGGAAGGAAAGTTTAGTCAGACAGACCTAGAAGCATGTCTGCTCCTCCTTATACTGTTTTTACTTAAGAAGTCACTTCACTTCTCTGAGCTTCAGACCCATCCTTGTAGAGTTGTTGTCTTGAGTTACAGTAATTTTAAAACTACTGACTCACTGATATATCATATATGCTCACAAGTTATATATTATAATTTTAATTCCAGACTTGATATTCCATTCTATCCAACTGTTTAGTCATTTCCGATCCTCTGTGAAGCTAAGCAAAAATAAAATAGAAATAGTTAATCTTAATCCTCGTTATTAATTCTTTCAAAAATCATTTTTACTTGATGCCTGCTAGATTGCAGCCTTTGGGTAAACACTAAAGATGCAGCAAGGAACAGAGCAAAATACAGGCACAGTACCTGCCCTCATCCATCCTTTAGTCAAGTAAAAAAAAAAAATCACAGAGATAATTATGTGCTGCTAATACTATGGTAATAAGTGTTAAAGAAAAAACACAGAGGAATTAGGAATTTAACCTATTCTAAGGAAGGGATAGGTCAGATAAATCCTATGAGAAATGCCTTCTAGCAGAAACTAAACTGTGAGTAGTGAGTTGTTCAAATATCAACTCAAAAATGTATGACAAGGCCAGTGACTGGGAAAGGTAGAACCTTCAAGGACAGGGAATGGCAAGGCCAGTCAGAGGAATGGTCAGGAGAAAGAAGCCCAGGTTTTGACAAAAAACCGCTAATGAGTCAAATCTGAGCCAGAGAAGGTGTGTCAGAAGAAGCTATACTCCAGCTTATGAGTTACTCGATGAACTAAAGAACAAAGGGAGCACAGAAGCTTTGAGACACCACTGTCATAATGAGCCATCAGTGGTAAATAACACAGCAATGCTGGGAAAACAACTGTGTCCCTGAGAGGTCATACATTGCAAATACATCTCATCCAATTTCAGAGACAATTTAAGATAGCAACTTAAAATAACTCTCAGTCATCATGTGTTGATCACTTCTACAATATTCTATTCACAAAATTCTCCCCTTCCCTATGCTCCCACAGAAACATGTTCCTAGACATGCAAAAGCTTTTTTGTAAATACCTACTTAATTTATGTGTGTTCCCATGGAGACTAGGATTTTGTTTTCTTCAGTACCAAGGACAGTGGAGCAGAAAATAAATGTTCAATAAAAACTGTACTCAGACATCTTCTTCTGGGCCTAGAATAGAATATCTATCCTCTTCTCCTTTCTTTTTTTTTTTTGGATGAGAAAAATGAATGCCTCGTCTTTCAGACAAGTGGTAAACTTTCTATGTATTTACTCAAAACTTCCTCAGCACTGTCACCTGTTCTATAGTCATCTCTCTGCTTCTCTTTACCCCATCAATTAGGAAGCATGAATGAGTCACTTCTATTTTATTCACTATGCTCTGGGGCTAACAGAATATGCTTAATATATATGGGTTGAATTAATTCATGGGTTGAATTCATGAAAAATGAACTTGCTCATGGGGTTTTGTTAATCTTGGGCTTATTTTATAGACAACACTGTCCAGAGCAGCACCATACTCAGGACTCACCAAGCCTGAGTTATGACTATGGAACAGATCCCACTGAATTTGTCCAACTTCCTATGGCAGACATTCAGGCAGAACTATTGGCATTTAGATTTTGTTTCTTTGTTTTATTTTGTTTGGTTCTGGAGAAGGAAATACTTTGGCATTAGTATCAGCCATGAAAAAAAAAAATAGAAAAGACATAAAGGCAGAGTATCCTAAGTAGCTAGAAAAAAGATAATCACGCAGGGAACTGAACAAAACCTATTCATCATAAAAGAGCAGAAAACACCAAGTTCATTCTAAGGTTCTCTGGCTGCTGAGAAAAAAAACAAGTGTAAAAATGCTAGTGATGCTACAAAATACCCACCATCGGCCAAAACCAAATCACGTTACCACAGCAGGTTTTGCTAGGTATGCCTTGACATATTCTCTATGAAAGTCATCTGGTCAAGTAGGTTAGGACTGAAACTCCTCTCCCTATGCAATTAACATGAGTGATGGCAAGAAAAAATGGTTCCACCACTTAATCCAATGTTTTCCAAACTTAGTTTTTTCTCCCCCCCTTAATAGAAGTTAATACATAGAGAAGTGATATTCTCCAAACATCCTATGTAAAACAGATGTGCATACTATAGGAAGCTGAAAGTGAATGAACAGAAAATCTGTCCTAAGTACCTAGGTATTGGTAGGCCTCTAGATGCATGTTCATGTAGAGTTTTCCAACAGAACTCTCTACGACTGCTCTCAGTTCTGCTACTTGAAATATTTCTGTGTCTGCTAAAATCAAGGTAAGTTAGTTAAACTCCCTCTCTCTCCCCACCAGCCTGGACTGAAAATAAAATAAAGCTAGTTTGATATGAAGTTAGAAATTCTAACAGCTTTAATAATACACTTTCCATTGTCAATCACATCTTTTAATAGATGCATAGCCCCTAGCAACTTCCTAGTCCATTTTTCAGATGTTTTGTACAAATTGTGCTGAGAATTTCTTTTTCTTCCTTGCTGCCTTAACTTGCTATGGCATTGTCAATTTTAAGCACATGGCTAATGACATTTCTGGGGATTTGGAAGTTGGAGATGCCGAAAGGCCCACAAGAAAAGTGACGATCATCAAGTCCTGAGTCACAAAATGTGTAAGAACCATGGTTTCCATGACCGAGCTCAAACTCTTAAAAATGCAGTGTTTTTGACTCAATGTGTTCTTCCCATTCAAACTCATCTGTTGAACCCTGCTCCCCAATTCACACTGGCATTGGGAAGTGGGGCCATTAGGAGGTGATTAAAGAGATGAGGAGTGCTCATGTATGGAGATTATTGTCCTCAAAAGAGTAACTGGAGAGCAGGCTGCCTCTCTGCTCTCTGCCAACTAAAGACACAGGCAACCATGGCAGACTACAATCCAAAAATCACTCCCTCACCTGGAACTTTCAGCCTCCAGAACTGTGGCAAATAATTTTTTGTTGTCTACTAGTCACCCAGTCTATGGTGGTTTTGTTATAACAGTTCACATAAAATAAAACTCTGAGCAGCATAATCCAAAATTGTATCAGTAATGAAGAAAAAAAATTATTTGTAAAACATATCATTTGTGGATGACTTCAGCATTTCCTAAGAAGTTTCCAGGCCAGGCACGGTAGCTTGTGCCTGTAAGCTTCAGCCTATGAAGCAGCTGGGGCTAGGGATCACAGTTCAAGTCCCACCTGGGGCACGTAAAGAGACCGAGTTCCAAAAAATATAGCTGGGCCTGGTGGCATGCGCCTGTAATCCCAGCTACCTGGGAAGCTGAGGCTGGGGATTGCTTGAGTCCATGGTACCCCAGGCAACATGAGCCTGCAGTTCCATGGGCAAAAGTAGCAAGACCTAGTCTCAAAAAAAAAAAAAAGTTTCCAAAGTGACAGAGTTAATTTAAGGGACAAATTTGGGAGGAATTTTTTCAGGGAATGTTCAATATTTGTTTAGCATTCTCAATATCAAAAAAACACTAGATATATAGAAAGGCAGTGGGCAGCCCTATAGAAGTTCCACCACTCGTAGAAACAAACATGGAACTACTAATTAACACAGGTTTTAATAAGGTCAGATCACATAGAGGATGATTAGAAGAGTAGGGGAAGGCCTTATCACAAAAATGCTAGAGGTGAATATTCAGAGGTGAACAGAAATTTGCTGGCTAGATATAATGGAGAAGGACATTCCAAGCAAGGGAGATCACATGGGATACTTGAAAAATTCTGGTCCATTCAAGAAATTTTAATATTCAAGTGTTGCTGGTTGTTAATAGGCAAACAGGGGAAAGAAGAAAGCAAGGAAAAAGATGTGGTATATATACACAATGGAATATTACTCATCAATTAAAAATGAAAAATTAGATGATTTTATGATAACATGGATAAACTTAGAAGAATTCATATTAGCAGAAACAAGTCAAAAAGAAAAAAAACCGAAACCAAATGTTTTCACTACTATATGGGACATGGGAAAGGTAAACAAAAATCTATGAAGAAAAGTCAGAATAAGCCAAAAACCAAATTGAAGTACACAATCTGGAGGGGGGGGATGGGACAGGGTGGGAACAGTCAGGGAGGGAGGGCTGAACCCCAGAGATCACAGAGATGTGAAATTCATATATTGCTCCCTGTGCTCCCTAAAATGTTATCATCGTTTTAACCTTTGCTAAGTTGTTTCAATCTGTCAATACTCACCTAAAAGATATTAAATGTGATAAGAAGAATTTCATAGAGATTTTTTTTTTATTAGACAAGTTAATACCACAACTCAATTGTCTTTGCCTACAATCCTTTGTACTAAATAGCATGAGCTTCTGGGTGAAACTAGAAATTATTTCTACCAAAAATTCTCTTTTATCAAAATGCTTTATTTTTTCTGATGTAAAATAAGAAGTGGTGTTTATAAAGAAAAATAAAGTACCAATAAATTCAGATAGCAACAAGGTGCCATACTCCCATCCTTCAAGCTGTGAACCCTAGCCATGATATTTTGATCCAAACTAATGGAGGGTGTTCCCACAACACCATGACATCAGTCTGATGTCAAAAGAAGAGCACTGTAGAGTCAGTCTCCCCAAAGCGGACAGAGAGACCTTCCTCAGCAGACACACAGTAGGCCTCGGATCACCTGGCTAGGGAACCAGAGGTCATTCGAAGTCCTGTAAACCTTGGAAGGTCTATTACTGTTCCTTTCAAGTGAATGCTTTGGTAGTTAATATGAAGTTACCATAACAGGGAGAGCTTATACCTCTAAAATGCAAATGACCATGTAAACCAATGTCAACTTAAACCAATAAAGTAAATTTGTTTTAAACACAGATTGTTTTGAATTGAGAACAGTGAAGGCCCTAAACACTAGGAGCTTCTACTCTTGACTAAGTTCTTCCCCTTCCCATAGAAAAAAGATCACTCCTACCTAAGCTATTTTCCCTATTGGGGAAGCTATTACTGCTCCCATTTTATGACCTACAAGAAGGGGTGTCATCCAAGCATGTTTGTTTCAGTGAACATATTGTATGTAAGATGATCTATCTTTACTCTCAGAGTAAGGATGAGGTCACCCCCTCCTAGTCTGCCATATAAAGTCTCCTCCTCTATCCTCAGTGACCCAGATCCCAAAACTCAGAATAAATATTTCTGATCCCCTCCATTAGTCTCTAAAATTTACAAGCACATAAATTTTCCATATGTATATTATTAAGTTGATTGCTTTTCCAATGTTAACTTGATAATATTTTGATTATCCCTCCAGTCCATGAGGAACTGAGGGGTAAAGGGTGATTTCTTTTATACCACAATACTAGTCAATAGGTTCACTAAGGTTCTTTGGTTGTAAACAAAATAATAAAATCAAGCAATCTTGGGGTGGATAGAATTAGATTGGAGGTACATAGGTAAGTTCACATAATTGAAGGAAATGCTAGCAAACCTTCTGAGGGAGGCCTAGCCAGAGGAGCTTTCAGAATCACAATTCACTGCAAGTTCTCTTAGTCAGTGTGCTTCACAGGAATGCCTCAGGATGAAAGAACTACATATCTCCTTGGCATGTGGCACCGAGGTCACTGAAGACCCTGTGAGCTTCAAGAGAAACTGTTACTATTAACCTAAGAAAGAAGCTCACCCTATCTTTCAACAGGGAGAGTATGGGCCAACCTCTCCTAATATGTCATGTGAGGTCATTCTTAGGACATACCAGGTGAATACAATCACATCAATACATGGAGTTACCCAATAACCTGTGTGAACAGATGGATTAAATCACAACTGATGGGCCCCCAATATCCTATGCAGACCGGGCCCACCAGACTCACCACAGGTGCTGTACCGAGAGCACAGACTATACTTACTGGCTAATGACTATTTCACAAGTTCCTCAAGGAAGAAGGCAAATGGTCCCGTGTGCAAAGTGGGGAGATGATGATAAAACATGTGACATATAAAGGAGTACGTAACCTGCATATTCCCCTGTAACTCAGCCCAGAACACATTCTGCCTCATGGACTGACCCTATAAAGGCCTCTTCTTAGTGCCCTTTAGGGAGTCAAGCTGGAAATATATCTTTTTTCCTTGTGCTTAAGTGAAAGTCCTTAATAAAATCTTGCCTGGCTCAGCCAATATTCTTGGGTGAATTCTTTTTCCTAGAGGGTCCCAAAACCTACATTTTTGGAGTTCTCAATCCAAGCCCTTGTCCAATTCATTAGCTCAAGAATGAAAACACTCTAGAATCCACCACATGGAGAGTCTCCATGTATATATCATTAAATGTGTTCTTTTTCTATTAATTTGTCCGAAGTTCTTTTGCGCTACCTGTCTGAGAAGAACCCAGAGAGGTGGGGAATTTTTCCTTTGTACTGAACAATAGCATTATAGTATCATTATAGAAATTCAGGGTAGGAAGCATGGTAATTTTTTCCACTCTTCTGCTTCTCCTCCACCTAAAAAGAAACAGTCAAGAAGACTGTTTAGATTTTAAACTAAAGTCCTGTGGGAATTGTCAAGCATGGGGTGGTATTCAAAATATAATTCCGGTGAAGTTAGTTTCTGATAGAGGAAGTCTTTCAAAATACATCAGCTCTTAGCAACATAATAAGATTATTTAAGAGGGTACAGTACATAGGACACACCCCCATATTAAAAGGCCCAGCAACTAAAATTAATTTTACAAGTTCCCACACACACCAATTTTTATTGACTCAGAATTTTCTGTCTAAATAGCTTTTTATTCCCATTGCTTCCCCCCTCTCCACCCCTGTTCAGGGAGGTCTGGAAAAAAAAATGAGTAGGAAGAAGAAAACGACTTTCATTTGCAAACCAATGCAAACACCATCTGCACCTTTTGAGTATTTAAAGGTAAATGACTTTGTCCTTTTGTTGTTTCTTCTCAGTTTTTATCTGCAGGGTTGATTGACAGAAGTAACAGTGTGAAAATAAAATACCTATTTCCCCTCATCAAGTTGCACTGCTTTTAAATTATCTTGGATAGTCTTCATTTGTAAATATAAGAACAGATTCCTTGAAATTTGCTAAAGAGTAGATTTCTCAGATTTTTAATCAAAAAACTTATTTCAAAAAAAGTAGAAGACTTCTGATTTTTTAAAAACTCCCTTTATGGATCTAATAAGTGTGTTTGCTTGTTTTTAATTTGTTCAAAATTTAAAATAGAGGATGAAGTTCTAAATTAGACTAGACAGCTTAACCTCAATTACACTTCTCCGACAGACATTTGAAATAAATGTCAAGCAAATTGCTGGTCAAAAGACATAATTCACTTGTTCACTCCTGATTATATTATTTGAATTATTATTCAAAAGCATTATTTTTACCCTTAACTATTGGTTTAGTATCTTTGTTGGGATAAGAATGAGAGAGACAAGAAGGTATGTTGAAAAATAGCAAAAGAAGCAGGTTCTTTATTAGAGAAAAAAACCTGTGAGGGGCAAGACCAGAAATGGGACAGGAGAGTGCTTCCAGGTCTTATAGGGTTCTCTGGTCCAGGAGGAGGTGCCCGTGTGTGGGGGGGGAGGGTGAGGAATGACCTGTGAGACTTTCTGATAACTTCTGAGACCTCAATCCAGGGAATGGGGATTAAGGTAACTGGTGCAAACAGGAAGGAATTTGTGTTTGTGGAGAGATATCATTCTTTCTATCTTAATGCCTATGTTTCCTTCTAAAGTACTTTAAATGGATTTATGCTACCTACATATTACGTAATTCAAAAACTAGCAAACCAGTCATCTTTCCCGACCCCTCCTGAACCTGGCCAACTCACCTGCTCTATCCCCTTTTATTTCTGATCTTTCGTTTCCCTTTTCTTAAATAAATTGGCCATTTTCACAACCACCCCTCCCCCAAAGTAGAAAAAAACAAAACAAAACTAGCAAACCAAGATAGTGTAGAGGGGAAATATTTCAGTTCTACAACTTGTTAATTAGACTGCAGTACTTACATAAGATAGTACTAGATAATCTAGAGTCTCAAGAACTAGGAAAATTGTCCCATATTGTAGAAGAAAAAAAACTGAAAGCTACATTCTAAGTATCACAATATGACAAAATTACAGGGACCAATTTTGCCCTTTTTTCTTAGCCATCTTCACTTGGGGTTATAATTTAAAAGACAGAAAAAAATAATGCAGGAGTTAAAGAAATGTCTCTAAAGAAAATCCTCCAAACTTCTCACACACACAAAAATAGATATACATTCTCATGAATAATCACACATAATAAACAAACCAAAAAAAGCTTAGAATAAAAATGGATAGATACAATTATTTCCAAAATTTGGAAAGAATTTCTTATAACTTAAGAAACTGAGTAAAGAAAAAAATATTCCTTACCTATGTTTTATCAGACAAAACAGCCCAAAAGAAGAGAGGGAGGTATTTTATTCCTCTCCAACTATAGATGGATACCTGAGGGGTCCAGAATCTGGACCAATGCAAAATTGGAGCAACTATGTATATTTAAAGAGTGCTATTCCTTTGCTCTTTTCCTTTCTGAACTGTTCAGATTTCTGCACTTGTGCACTATCCACCCACCCCCTTTACAATTCCAGAAGAATTCTCCTTTGCATTGTATTCCTTTCTTAGAAATGCAATGACCAATTAAAAATAATAAGGAGGTTTAGACAACAGAAATTTATTGTCTTATAGTTCTAGAGACTAGTAGCTTAATAACAAGCTATCCACCAGATGCAGTTCTCCTGAGCACTTCTCCAGGGAAAACTCTTCCTAGTTCTGGTGGTTCCTGACAATTAACTGGCAGCTATATCACTTCAGTCTCTACCTCTGCTCGCTTATGGTGGTGTACATTCTGTGGATCTGTTCAGAATTCCCCAATCTTATAAGGACACCATTCATTGAATTAGAAGCCAACCTCATCAGTAGATATCACCTTAACTGGAATCTATCAGATCCCTCTTCCAAATATAATCACCTTCATAGATACTAAAGTGGGGAAGAGACTCCCAACCTGTCCTCTGAGGGGACACAATTAATCTACATTATGTGTGATCTGGCATGTGAATGTGTCCTGCTGCCTTGTACCTTTAATGAAAGGGAACGAGTCAAATTGTCTCCCTTTCTAACCAGGCACATGATGTGATCCTAGTCCACTGGATTCTCCCACTCCATACATTAAAGTTTGCTCAAGTGACATAAAAAAGAAAGACATTTCATTTTATTCTCAAATACAGCACTGATGTCTTTGTAGTATCCTAATACTTTGTGCAGTTCTCTAAAAATGTTAAATCATATTTGGTTTAAACTTGACAGAACCAACATTTCTTATTTGGGAAAGAGAACTTTAGAAAATATAAATAGGATACATGCAGGGTGGAGGTGGTAGATATATAGCTCCCCTAAAAGACAGTCTCTGTAAGGAAATTATGCCTCAGAGAATTTAAGAAAGGGGGAGTCTGAAAGAAGTACCTGCTAGAGGATGTACAGAGATTGTGCATATGGAATCTTAATGAGAATATTAAGATTCCAGGCAGTGAACTTTAAAAATTCTATCAAAATCTATAAAGCATTGCGAAAAGAGTTACTTTCTTATGGTTGATTTGATGCAAGAATATAACAAACAAAGAAGAACCATTAGTACTTTGTAAACTTTGTATAACCCTCTACTGACAAATATTGCATTTGACTCAGTCTTTCTTAGTGAAGGAGGGAAGGAGAGAGGGATGAATAGATGGGTGCCTAGTTATGTTCAAAGGATAACTGTTATATAGAAAGCATTAAGAAAGCAGTATCATATTGAAGAATCAGGAGAAAATTATGACTCTGGAAGTTATTTACTAGTAAAAACTAAGGGTGGGCATATACATTTTATAGCATCCTGCAATAAGGTATCAAAATACCTAATCTTTAAGAAAGAAAAGAAAATCAAAGTGGAATAAGGAGGAAAAAAGCTACAATGATGTAAAAATAAAACTGACTGAAATATATTGATGAAATTAAACTCAGATTAAAGATCAAAAGAATCAATGGAAGCATTAAAGAACAGCATTCACAATATTGTGAAAATCAAGCATGAAGCTATGCAAGTTTGGGTTGACTCGAATTGGCTTTGATTTTCAAATAAATCAAAAGTAAGCCCCTACCAGGATAAAAGGTAAATAAAGCAAAACAGAGAAAAGGGAAGGCTACCAACTATAGTTAACTACCACTCATAAATTCCACATTTATTTTGCATCTCAGAATAGATATGTCTTCTACAATTAAAGTGAGAATCAAGTGAGTTATTTTTTAAATCCTTTTTAGTAGCTAGCTATTTAATAGAAAATGATCTCTCACCATTTTGAACAGCATACATGTAACTAGAGGTGATTATGTTAAGTGAATTGTCAGAAGGAAAAACAAACATTTCACTCATATGTGAAATATAGAGAAACAAAACAAAGGGTCAGACAAAACTAAACCAAAACAAACCTTAGAAAAATGACCACATAAGTGAGGTTACTACCAACACAGATGAAATGATCAAGAAGATGTGGTGTAAATACATGTTGGAATACTAGTCAGGGATCAAAAATATTCAGCTCATGCCATTTGCAGTAGCATGGATGGAACTGGAAGTGATTAGCCTAAATGAAATAAGAGAGAGAAAGGAATGAGAGACAGACATTCTGAGAAAGACAAGGGTTGAAGGAACATGAGAAATGGAATGAAAGATCTCTTTTTCATCTGTGGAATGGATATTAATGTTTCTCTGTCCAAAATTCATCCCTAATGTATTGTTTAGGCTCTCGAGAGGCAATACCTGAAAGGGAAATTATTTATGGAATATGTGCTGTCAGGAAATAACAAAGTAAAGAAGCAGGATGGATCAGAAGAGGTAAGATGAACAGAAACAAAAAAGAATATGTGTTCTCCTGGAGTCTGGAAGTGTGACATTCATCATCAACTTATTCACTCCTGGAGACAACTGTGGCAGCCCTTTGTGCCTTTGAAACAGTCATTAGATATAAGCACCTAGAATAGAAGTGACTTAATTTAGGGCTTCCTTTGACTGCAGGTGATGATTTGGAGAAGGGGATAGTCCCAGGCTGTAAGCAGCCAACACTCACTGCAACTCAAGGATGTAGGACACCACTTGAAAACAAGATATGGAAGGAGTACTAACAGCCTCATCGCACCTTCTTCTATTAGGAGATCTCAATGCTCCTTCAAGGAGCACTCCCCACTGCTTTCAGCTCCTGCTGGGACTGATTTGCTGAAACAGTGAGGGTCAGGATTTATGCAAGAACCATTAGGAGATAGACTAGCTCATCACTCAGGTCACTAGCAAATGAGGGGATAAAATGAAGTTGCAACTTTAGTATTAGGAGGAAGGAGTTCACTTAAGAAGGAAGCCAAATCAGAGGAAAAATCAGTTTAGGAACATAGACCAACCCCTAACTTTGTGTACCTGCATGCAAATGTGTTGGTCCACCCATGCTTTTTAGGTATGTGAAGCTTTCCCTCTTTATGCTTTAGTCAGCCTTAGCTGAGTTTCTGCCTCTTCTGCTCACCTTGAGGTCTGGCTATGTTGCTCAAAACTCACTTCTCTGTGGTTCCTCTATTTTTTACAGTAATTTCTGAAGCAAGTTTGAGTCACATTTTTCTTTCAACCAAATATGCTCCAGGACACATATAACATACATGCTGGCTAACAATTTAAAAACTGCTAACAACCTCAAAAAATCACCAAACACACACACATCAGTTTTTCCCAGATGACTCAGAAGGCCCTTCAGAATAATCCAACAATTTTTGATTATGTTTTCTAACATCAGATATCATCATAGGGCAGTATCTACATGGCATAAGTTAGAGGGAGGAAAATAGATATTAATAGCATATTGTCAAAAAAATAAATAAACCAACTTAGCTTTGTTTTTTGCCTGATGCAATATCATTAAAATGCTGTAAGCTATCACTTATTTCTAATAAAACTGTTGTAAAATATTAGTTAAAAGTCCATTGTTTTCCTTACTTAACCCACTGCTTACAAAACACTGATCAAAATTTCACTAACAGACACTGATCCTGAACAAATCCAGGGAGTAAGTGCATCACAACTGACCTTGCTGGAAACCTGACCATTTCATTTAGACTCTATTCTTTCTGTGTGTCTTTTGATATTATGGTGTCAATATACTGCAGTTGTTTTTTGACCCCGAGAAGGTCACATTCATTCTTAGTGGTTACAATCCATTCAGTTAAAGCAGAGATAGAACACTGAGTCTTCCATCCAAGCCTCTTGTTAGCCACATTTCTGGGTGTTTGAGGCATTGAGCTACTGCTAGAATTACAAAAGTTTAACTTTTTAAAGATAGATCAATGTGAGCAAAAAGATCAAAAAGAATGTTAAAAGAAATTTCGTGCAAAATAAATGAATAAGTAATATCAGACATCTGCACAAATGCTGATGAAAGCCAATTAGAAAGATAATGTACAATGAGATAATAAGGCTACTGGGGAAACTGATGATGGATAGATTTTTTTTTGTGCCTGTTTGTTTTTTATTAATATGACATCACCCAGTAACCAGAGCCCTTGTCTCCCTGCATTTGGTAGCTAGAGGAGAACCTTCAGAGGAGATGAATTTTCTTTGATTCCACTTTCCCACAATCCTCTGAGCTCCTCGGGGAGCAATGTCAATTATACCATCGTCAATGCAAATGGCATTTTAAAGAGTCAGTACAGCAGCAGAGAATGTTAATGCTGCTCAGAAGTGCCGACGTGCACAGAAGACTTTCCCCTGAAGTCTGCAGCCCTTCACATGTCTTTATTCATTCAGATCTAATCCTATCAACTGAGAGGACAGGCCACTGGCTTGCTCTCTGCCTTTGTCACTCAAACTCGCCCATTAAAAACAATCCATTTTCTAAAGCTGGACAGTGTGGAATTCAGGTTTGGCAGCTGAGAGATAAACTCTTATGTACCGAGCATGATAATGAGGAGCCTGCTGGCTTTCTTGCTTGATGGGTTATTCTTATTAAGATAAAGTGTGTTCCAAAAGCAACACAGAAACATGGAAATCAGTTCATATAAAGTTATGGGAGTTTCAGCTTTCAAATTAGGGAAACAAATGCGATGAACAGGAACTGAAACTCAGTAGAAGGCTGTTCCCACTAGAAAGTGTTGTTTCTGATGTGTTTTCTAATAAGGAGGAATCTCAGAATCATGTCCTCATAAGAATGTTGATGGGCTTGATAGCAGAATCAGCTCTCCATAGCTTCTGTTTAATGAAATGCTTCATTTGTGACAAAAATAAAGTCTATAATTAAATAATTGACTTGTATTGCTGGAGCATCTTCTGGGACCAGGACACGATGTAAGACATCAGAAAGACATAATAAAAGTCTGCCCAAACTTAGCCAAAACAAGTTCTAGAAATATGATTGCAAAATTGAGGTCACTAGTGGGAGTGGGAGATAGGAATGGAGTGGGAACACAGCAGGTAAGGAACCCAGTAGCCTAGGGTAAAGGACTATGGGTGCTTTGGTGCAAAGGGTGGGGAGGTGGGGAGAAAAGAGTGGTGTGTGAATCTATTCCCCTGATCATGCACAGTGTTGTAACCAATGTTATCGCAATTGGGGTGGGAGAGACGGGAAAGAAAATTAAAAAGAAAGGTCTTGCCCAAAAGAGATAACAGTGTATTAGAGAAAGCACAATAACCAGGAGAAAGAAATACAAAAGTGGAATGTCTCAATGTGAGTGTATAACAACTCTACAGAAACTCAAGAGCTATGAAGATACTGATTGAGATTAAGTGATGGTCCTTGAGTCTCAAGATCCTTACTTCATTCTCTAGGCAATGAAACTCTTAAGAAACTTTTGGCCACTGTGGTAACATGGTGAAGCACTGAAGGAAGATAATACTGTTACTGGCATACATATGGGATTAGAAAGAAACCTTATGCACTAATAGTATATGAAATGAATTTAGGTAGTGCCTGAAAAACAGATTAAAAAATGTTGAATTGCAGAATGCAAAAGAAATTCTATTTTAATTTTCATTTTTGAAAGACACGAAGAAGAAAATTGATGGCTTGAAACTAATATGACTTTAACACCTCCGTAACATTTTGCTTTTAACAGAGAGCAGACAACCACATTCACTTAGAATTACATAAAATAGTTTTCATTATATTTATATTTATCTTACCATCTATTTATGGCAAGTGATATTCCTTTCTTATTTATATAAATCAGCAGACTAAATAATATAAAACTTCCTTTTAGAGTAACATAAAATAAATTCATTTAAGGAGAAAATTAAGTGCATATTAGTACAAATGGCAAAAATCAATATATGGAATGTAAATGAATTAAGTTTGGAAAACATGGACTTAGGCTAAAAGTCACTAAAACAATTTCATAAAGAAATACTTGTACATAAGCAAAACAAAATAGTTTGCTCAAATAAATTCTACACAGTGTTTCTAACATACTGAAAAATTAAAAATGAATCAAATGTTCCCACAGAGAGAAGAGGTTAAATAAAATACGGCAGAAGTATACTAGAAGATTATGCAGCTGTTCAAAGAATGAGGAAGAACTACATGTACTTATGCAGAAAGATACCAAGTTTTTTAAAAAACAACAAACAAAACAAATCAAAATGCCATATGTCTGGTATGTTTCCAAGTAATTTTTGAAATGTATACATATAAGCAAATGTGTGTAAATGCATAACAGAAAGATTTTAAAATAATCATCAGAGTTAATATCTTCACCTTGGGAGAAGTGGAAATAGAATTAGGTGGGGGACAGGGGGCCTGAGAATCATATTTTTTTTTCATATAGTAATAGATGATCTAATCCTGAACTTTGTGAATTTTTGAGTTGCTGCAATTTCTTTAGTACTTAAGAAAACGAGAAATCTTTGGGTAAATTTCCATTTATTTTATTCTCTCCCAAATTTAACTAAAACATCAGATAAGAACTTTTACAGGGCACAAAAGCACAAGAACAAAGTAAAAAGAGACAACTGCTACAAAATTTTGAGAGCTGGATGAGTAGTAGAGTCTAAACAAAGCTCATTCTTAAACCTCAGTGTAAGAAGCCAAGAAGAACCCAATATACTCCACAGAATCTACAAAGGCTTTGAATTGGCAGCGTTAGGTCCTCTGGGGTGGATGTAGAAGAGAAATTATAAACGAGAATTTTGTGGAAAAACTCTTCAAGAAGTGCTCAAAGAACATTGATAATCAGAGACATCCTTGTCCCTTTCTTACTTCTACAGCCAGACTATGCATCATCTCTGCCTAATGGCATCAAGGAAACTTATTCTCTAGCGAAAATAAGAAAGGTTTACTCTTTGGATAGGAGAATAAATGTTAGCGCTGAGGATAGAGATAATATATGGGGTAAAAGAAACTCCATCAGGAACTGCCCTGGTGAAAGAACCCATTATATCAAACTAGAAAGGAGCCCACAGTTCTGAAGCCCACGCATGCTCTCAGGAACAACTGTCAGTATTGGATCACCTACATCAGGATAAAAGAAAATAAAATACAGAACAAGAAAAAAATCTCAGACCTGAAACATAGGTTTGAAAGAAATAAAAGTAACAAGGAAGAAACAAGCCTTTGCAAGAATAAAACTTCAAATAAACTATCCCCACTTTGCCTAAAGAATCAGATGATCTGTAATATATATGAAATGAGATTAAGTACTATAAAGAGAAATTGGGGAATAAAAGGGAGCGGGGATAAGCAAGAACAGAACAGAAAATGAGTATTAGGAAAAATAAATACATATGTACACATATGTGTATATATACACATTCTCGCTATGTGTATGTTGAGTATGTGTGTGTGTGTGTGTGTGTGTCACTGAAATAGGTGAACAAATGTTGAAGATGAGGAAATCTCCCAGAAATTGAACAAAACAGACTTCAGAAAATCACTGTACTAACTGGTATTTATTACATGCATGTTATTTTTCTCCAGTGACTTCCTTGTAGCCCAAAATGTTTTACCTTGCTGGCTCATTATTTTTAGCCTAAAATCCAAAATGTGTTGTCTTCTTTCTTTTTTTTAAATTTTGGGTTTTTTTTATTGAAAACTATTTGTTTAACTGTAACTATTTGTTTACCTTGCTTTTCTAATTTCCCAGTTTCCTTTAACACTTAATTTGTCACTATCAATACAAAGATTAATTCTGTGGAAAAGTTCAAGAGTAGTTGCCAACACAATTTCCCAATCTCAAAAATGTTAAAATGTAAATTGTTCTTTTCCCTGCTTTTGGCTTCCAGAAGAAGGAAGAAGTGAGAAAGGAAAGCTTATCAAAGGAGAGGAGAATGCTAATGTTTATATGTTTATGCCCATCTCTCCCTCTTGAATGCTATGTGAGATCATGCACTTAGGTTTGTCTTCTTACTATCTAAAGTAAAGTCCTATGCAATATAAGCACATAGTCTCTATGTGAATGAATAAATATAAGCAATGTTCACATGACTTTAGAGATGCCATTACCACCTAGGAAAAGGACAAAATCATAAGGAAGCCATGAGAAAGACTGACTAGCACAAATTTTGTCTCCTGTGATACGTTTTGAAAAATTTCAAGAAGGTATCTGTACAGTTAACTCAGTTCCTCCATTTTAAGCAACCAGACCATATTTAGAACCCAAGAGTCAAGCTCCACTACGGCTTTCTTTATATACATATGTGTGATGCAGGGCTTCCATTTTTTGTGGAATTCCTTTGGATAACTCTTGGCCTTCCAGCCTTCATCCATGCCCCATGACAAGTAGTTTTCTTCTTTTTAAAAGCAGATGATTTAGCAGGCTGCAGCTTATTCTTTCCCATTTAAAGTTTTCTTATTTTAAGCAAAGTAATACAGGCATGTGATTTTAAAGTCAAAATCAGATGGTGGGATAGAAGTGAGGCCATTTGGTTGAAGAGAAGTTACTGTCAGTATTTGTGGATACATCCTGCCTGGCAGCCAGGTTTCTGTTAGCATATCAGGAGACTAGTGGGGGATCTTAAGATTCAAGCTGCAGACATTTGCCAGCTCATCGTGATCCCTAACATATGAATCTCTCCAATGATAGCATTTCATTTTCTATCAGGATGCATAAGGGACAACTTCCAGAGTAGGGGATGGAAAGGAGGGGCAAGATGAAAGCAGGGATTTAAGGGCATAAATACTCAGCACACAAAATTTTAACACAGTACCATTTTTTGTCACCTTTCATCATACCAAATTTTAAAGCTACTCAGTTCCCCCCAATTCCTAAGTTTTCCTGGATCTAGGATATAATTTTCCTTTCCTCTCATTGGCTTCATCCACAGTGGGCTCTATTTTCAGTTTGTCCAGGCTGACTGATTCAATTTTCACTATTCCTCCACTTTCAGTTTCCAAAATTCTGTTGACTTTTTGCTGCCTTGCATTATTTCTTGTTCCTTTCTCTCTTATTGTTTTGTTTTTTGTTTTCTTTTCTTTTTTTATTTAATATTGGATTATAATACTGTATATGTTTTAGGGGCATAAGTTGACACAGCTTAAGATGTATGTTTCATGTTTTTTAATGAGTGTCTACTTCTCATTCACTGACTGGGGAAGTTTAGAAAGAGATAAAGGTAAGTGTATGTGTCCACACCCCACATTCAACAGGAAATCCTTAGTTGGTGTCCATAAGTCAATGACTTTGTACCTCTCTAAGAGATAAGCTATGTGTTAGCAGTATGGCTGTAGTGAGAACAGAGAAGCATTTCTAACATTCTGAAATCTCCTGTTAAAGGGGTCTTTCTTTTTTGTTATATTATTTCTATTGAGATAACATTAGTTTACAACATTGTGTGCAATTTAAGAGTATAGACCACACCTCCTCAGATGGTTTTTGTTAGAAGTCATGAGTCTTTCCTTTTCAGGATTGTTCAAATCAACAGTGACCCAAACAAGGAAATTGTTATGAATAGGTATCATAAAAATTCCATAATATCTACCCTATGAAAAAATAATAAAGTGGAAAATCTCTCCCACAAACCCATTCTCTCTCTCTCTCTCTCTCTCTCTCTCTCTCTACCTCCCCCACCCCCACCCATTCCACATGGTATCCTTATCAAAATTTCAGAGTCAGTAGCAATGTCAGATATCCAACTTCATTTATATCCACATCCATTCATCTGGACATATCAGTCCATAGACTAAGACATTTTAGAAAGTTGAAGGATCCCATTTTTCACAAATTGCAAGTCTTGGGTAGATAATGCTTGGTGAATGACTTGGCACTGCTTCAGACAGGAAGTGAATGGAGAAGGAAACATTCTGACTGGTCAATCTCATAGTGTTCTCCATATGTTTTACATAAGACATTCCCCAGTGAAGCAGCAGTCAGCACAAAATTGGGACCAAATTTCAGGCACTCCCTGAATGTTACTTCTAGTGCATCGTTCAGATGTCTTGGAAAATGTTCTTATGCAGTACTATTTGTATGCTACTTTCCAATGACCAGGTACAATACTGAAGACACTGACCGTAAAGCTTTAATCCTTTCTTTCTACTTGGTCTAACAACCAGTTTCTTGAGCCTTAATGTTGATCTCTGATATCTCAGGTCTCCCCATTTCTGCCTTTCCTTCTTGGCACACAAACCTAGGCTGCCTGTAAACATTGATAAACCAAAAGTCTCACCCTGTCCTGACCTCCAAAACCATCAACTCTATAGGACAAGTATCACACTGCTTTTTCTGATTTGTACCTAAGAAATGCTAGCTTCTTGCCAGTCTTATTGTGACAGTACTACTCTTGCTCCAAAATCTGTGACCTTAGTAATCATTCAGAAAACCTACTATTCTCAGTTCACAAAATCACACACAAAATAACTTTACTTAACAGTACCCAAATGGATGACACCACTCCCTTTAGCCTGTTCAATTCTACAGATTAATAAAATCCTAGATCACATGTTATCCTTTCTGATAATCTTAATACTTTGAGTTTCCTTTATCTCTCCTTTCCTTCTCCTCTTTTCAGTAATTACTGAAATTAAAAAGTCCAATGAAGAAAAAGAAAGAAATGCAAAGGAAGAAGACTGAAAGGAAGCGCAGAGATCTTTCAGATTCCTTAAAGAAAGAAAATATAAGCATAATTGGAATCCCAGGAGAAGGAGTCAAGGAACTATAATTCTATTTAAAGAAATAATGAAGGAGAATTTCCCTAACCTGAAGAGAGAAATGAAAATAGATATACAGGAAGCCAGAAGAACACCAAACTACTTTAAAGAAAGAAAAAAACATGGCAAGACACATAATTGTAAAACTTCCAAGAATCCAAGATAAGGACAAAATAATGAAACTGACTAGAGAAGGAAACAGATAACATACAAAGCAGTTTGACCTCAGACTTCTGTAAAGATATACTTCAGACAAGAAGAGACTAGATTCACATATTCAAAAAACTCCAAGAAAATAAATGCCAACCAGGCCGGGCACGGTGGCTCGTGCTTGTAAGCTTCAGCCTATGAAGCGGCCTGGGCCAGGGATCGCGGTTCGAGTCCCGCCTGGGGCCCGTAGTGAGACCTAGTCCCAAAAAAATAGCTGGGCATGGTGGTGCGCGCCTGTCATCCCAGCTACCTGGGAAGCTGAGGCTGGGGATTGCTTGAGTCTGTGGTACCCCGGGCAACGAGAGCCTGCGGTTCCACAGGCAAAAATAGCAAGACCTAGTCTCAAAAAAAAAAAAAAAAGAAAATAAATGCCAACCAACCAAGAATACTCTACACTGTAAAGACCTCCTTTCTTCATAATGAAAAAATAAGAACCTTTACAAATAAGCAAAGTCTTCAGAAATTCACCACAACTGAACCCCTACTCCAAGAAATACTACAAGAAGCCTAATGACCAAAGCTAAAAGAAGAATAAACAGGAAAATCAAACAAGGAAGTAAACAGAACTCCAAAATGATTGCTAAAATGCTAACTTCAGACTCCCAAGTATCAATAATCACTCTTAATATTAGTGGTTTAAACTCATGAATTAAAAGTCTGATCCAAAAACAAAGCCCAACATTCTGCTGCTTCCAGGAAACACATCTTAATCTCAAGGATAAGCACAAACTAAAAGTAAAGGGCTAGAATAAAAAGTTTCAATCAAATGGCCCCAAAAAGAAAGCAAATTATGTTACAAAGCCATAATAATTAAAACAGCATGGTACTAGCACAAATATGCACCGTCTGACTGATGGGACAGAATTGAATATCCAGAAATAAAGTCAAACATATATGGTCAACTAATTTTTGACAAAGGGGTAAAAAACATGCATTCAATGTTAAAAAAATGAAGGAAAACAAACAGTTGGGACTACATCAAACTGAAAAGTTTCTGTACAGCAAAAGGAGCACTCTTACACTGCTGGTAGGAATGTAAACTGTTCTAATCACTATGGAAAGCAGTATGGAGGACCCTCAAACTAATGAAAATGGAACTACCATTTGACTCAGCAATCACTCTTCTAGGAATCTACCCAAAGGAGACCTCAATGTGGACACAAAAGGATATCTGTGTTCAGATGTTTATTGCAGCACTATTTATAATTGCAAGGACATGGAAACAACTCAAATGTACCAAAACAGATGAATGAATGAAGATGTGGTATATATACACAAGGAGTACTACTCATCAATTAGAAATGACAAATTTGATGAATTTATGGAAACATGGGTGTATCTAGAAGAAATCATACTAACAGAAATGCGTCAGAAAGAAAAAGACAGGAACCAAAGGGTTTCACTAATATATGAACAACCAAATGAAAGTATACAACATGAGGGTGGGGACTAGCTGAAGTGGTCAGGGAGGGGAGGTGGTGGGTGACACCTGGAGATTAAAATGATATGAAATATATATATATATTATTTTTTTAAAAATTTTAAAAAGAGAGAGAATAACCAAAATGGAACGAAATCCAACCATATGGGAAAAATAATTTGCCCTCCATACAAGTGATAAGGGTCTGATAACAAAGATACAAAAAGAACTCACACAACTTAGCAAAAAAAAGCAAAAAGCCCAATCAGAAAATGGGGAGAACTAAAAAGACTCTTCTCCAAAGAGGAAATACAATGACATCATTAATAGTTGGGGAAATGCAAATCAAAACCGCAATGACAAACCATCTTGCACCAGAAAGAATGGCCCACATAAAAAAAAAAAAATGGGCAACAATAAGTGCTGGCATCGATGTAGAGAGAAAGGAACAATTTCACACTGCTGATAAGAATGCAAACTGGTCCAGGCACTACACAAAAGTGTGTGACGACACTCTAACAACTGAAAATGGAACTACCATTTGATCCAGCAATCCAACTTCTGGGAATCTACCCCAAAGTCACCAAAACACTAATTCAAAAAGACACCTGTACTTGAATGTTTATTGAAGCACTATTTCCAATAGCCAGGATATGGAAACAACCCAAATGCCCCTGATGAATAGTTAAAAGATATGGTATATTTACATAATGGAATGTTATTCTGCAATCAAAACTGACAAATATGTTTTGTTTGTGATAACATGGATGAACCTAGAGGGAATTACACTAGCAGAAATAAATCAGAAAGAAAAAGACAGAAACCATATGGTCTCACCAATAGATGGGATATAGAAATAAACAAAAAGACAAGAAAAAGTTGAAAAAAGTTGACAACAGAACTGGGGCAGCAACTAGGGAAGTGGAGGGGTGACAGGAGAGGGAGAAATCAGGAAAGAAATGAGCACAAGAAGATAAGATGAGGATTCACAGGTAATGGGCAGGGGGAGAACCCTGGGAAATGCAATGATGCAATATAATTATTTATTTATATATATATACATATATATACACAGACATATTAGCATAAATATGTAAACAGCAAAAAATAAATTTTAAAAAAGATAATCCTGTTCAAAAATAAAATAAAATAAATATAAATATTAATGCAATGTTAAAAAGAGAGAGAAATTATGACAATGATAGTAAAACAGAAGAGACATCAATGAGTCAAGTTAGAAATTACATATATTCCAAGCATTGAAACAGCACAAATGGAACAAATAAAATGATTAATGTGCAGTGTTACAGGTCTATAAATCTGTTATAAAAGAGAAACAATAACAATGCAGTTAAGTAATGGCTTTATAATGACTCTTCCCAATTTATTTACAACTAAAGATTTGGACAATGTGGACAGGTGCAGGATGGGGGCAAAGGAGGAGAAAGGGAAATGGGGATGTTAAATTGGGGAAGGGATCAAAAGGTACAAACTTCCAGTACCATTTATAAAACACTAAACAAATCATGGGGGTGTAATGTATATCCATAGGGACTATAGTTAATAATACTGTTTTGTATCTGCAAAAGTTGCTAGGAGATATGATCTCAGTAGTTCTCATCACAAGAAAAATAAAGAAATTTTGCAATTATGAATGGTGATGATATTAAGTAGACCTGTGGAGAGGATCATTTTGCAAAATATACAAATATTGCATCATTAAGGTGTATATCTGAAACTATGTTATATGTCAATTATATTTCAATAAAATTATTTTTTAGTTATGATAAAGGAAAAGTAATTCAAAAACAAATAAAAAAGATTATGACATCATCAGATCAGAATAACTTAATTGAGCACTTCTTTTAATGGGTTTTCTTTCCTTTTTTTCTTTTAGTAACTGCTATCCAACCACCCCACCCATGTACCCATGTTCTTGCCCCTTAGAACCTGAATTTCCTTCAGCATTAGTGACATGATTTAGATATTTCAAAGCAAGAAACCCACTTACGTTCTGAAATTTTAAGAAAAGCACCTTTGAGTTTTTTTTCTGTTAAAAAGACTATGACTCTGAAAAATATGAACAAAAGAGGGAAAAGGAATCTCCTCCCTGCTCAAGAAAAGGTATCACTGTAATTCCTAGGTATTTTGATATTTTTCTGTTTAAGCATCACATTGTCACATGATATGCATAATATAAAGTCCTCAGATCACTATGAAGGAGTTTACTCTCTTTCCTGGGTAAACTCATTACATTTAAAAACCACAGGGGAAAATTTATGATGCAAACACACTAAAGACATAAAAATAAAAGAACTTCCTTTTGTTGGAAAAAAAAATAAGGTTTGAGAGTAATATATGAACATTCACCATGTTCTAAGAGAAATCAACAGACTAAATCCAAACATCATTAACACATATTTCAGCATAAAGTGATAAAGAAAACATTCTAGAAACGTCCATATAAGAGTAAGGCACCTAAAGTGACTAAATACTTGGAAGGTTTAAGACTAAATAATGTTTTAATGGGAAAGTGCAATGATCCAATAATTTCATATCCAGGTTACTTGTCCTAAATATGTAAAGATATGTTCATAGCACGAAATCTTGAAAACAAAAAAATCTGCATTGATATAAACTCCAATCAACTAAATAATGATTCAAAATTAAGAACTGGATTGGAAAAGATATAAAAGTGATCCCTATGTTTAATTTATAACAAACATTGGGGATCTAATTTCATTGTTTTATCAACTCCATAAAAAGATGAAAATTGATCGTTTAGTATTTTGTTCACACGGTGCTGTTCTGTGTCTCCCCTTTCTTTGTGCCACAAAGTATTTTTTTTTCAGTAATCTCATAAACACAGCAAAAAAGATTGGACTGCTAATCATCTACTCCTAAACTTTATAGCATTTATGACAATCTACAGCAAAGAGAAAACATGAAGCTAATCACTTAAATAATTTACCCAACCTAATTAAAGGAAATAGAAACCATAATTCTATGAATAAATATAAATAATAGGAGAGTTAGAAATATTTTAGGAAATGACAGATCAATGTCAAAAGCAGAAATCAAGGATGGAGAAGAAAATGTGTTCTATCTACCCTCCAAAACCTTTAACATGTTGTTTTCAAATCCATTTGAGAAAGGACAAGAACTCTTTCCAAAATAAATGAACTTGTAACACTGGCTACCAGCATTTAACTTGGGAGCTTGCTTTGTTATTCAACATAAAGCAATCCAACATAATTGGAATGCTTTGTAGTACAGAAAACACTTCTCATTTGTGGGTAAAACCGAATTTATTTGCAATACCACTGTTTCTTTCCCTGATTTTAAGGGGAAATGAAGCAATTCAAATTATACAGACAGCTGTGCTCATATCAGGTTCCATGTTTTTGATCAAAATTTTATATCAGGGGAAAACTTGTATTTAAGAAGCAAATTATCTGCATATGGGTGTTTGGTTTGGTTTCTTTTGCAGATGGTACTGTCACATATGTAACTCTTGAGAAGAGTTCTCATTAAAAAACAAATTAATATCTGTCTACAGAGCTCTCTTGCCTCTCTAAGGAAGGTACTGACTGTACAAGGATGCTTGTGGTGCAAAAAGTAGGGGCACAGACAAGAGATTAGATGTCACCTGAAATCTGAACTGAAGAGAGAAATTCAAGCACTCCCACTGCTCCCAGGGACCCAGAATCAAACAGGAAGGGCTACAAGAGAAGTAGTTCTCAGAAATAAAGAGCACACAGAGAAAATTCATCTTGCCTTATTGCCATAACTTAGAATGGTAGATATATTTTTATCAAAAACTAAATGGAAAAAATCACTTACTGCAGCAGGAAGAACCTAAACTTTAGAATCAGGAAAACCTGAATTCAAATCCTAATTGTCAAAACCATGTTCTAAAATTTAGATAATTTTTTTAACAATCTTTGAACTTCTGTTCATTCATTGGCAAAGTAGGGACTAAAACACTTACCTCATAGAATGCTTAGGGGCTCTGAGTTCATGTATGCAAACCATAGTTTACTCTGTAGGTATTATTAAGCAACTTAGAGAAAAAGAACAAATTGAGGGACTTACTACTTGAAATAAATAACTATATGAATTATAGTACCTAGACTTGCTATGTATCCTTTTGGTGCTATGAATTACTTTTAAAGTTTTAGGTGCTATGAATTGCTTTTAAAGTGTGGGCTTACCATACTAATCAAATAATAAAAGCATAAGGTCAACAAACTAAATTATGAACACTGGAAAAAGTGAAAGTTCGAAATCTCTTTAGAAAGATGGGTCAAGAAGGAGGTGATGGGAGTTGAGGCTTAAAAAAGAGTAGATAAGAAGTATAGAAAATCAAAAAAGCAAAAGCAACATGAAGAGGAACTGAGAAGTATGTGCGTGCGTGCATGCGTGCATGCATGTGCGTGTGAAAGAGAAAAACTAGGATATGTTGGGTCTCTTCTGGGAGCACAGTACCACACTACCTGACATGCATAGTAGTGTGTTCATTAATCGTATTAAGTCTACAACAAAATGTCTATACAGATAACAAAACTGAGAAAGGAGATTGGAACCCTGAGCTCTCAGTAACAGAGTCAGCATCTGAACCCAGCCTGCCCCCTTCTACTCTTAGGTTTCTCCTAACAATTCTCTAACAATAAACATCACCAGAAAGGAGAGCATCCCTCATATTGAGAAAGGAGCACTTTTCTGTTCAGAGAGCTCTGAATGCTTATTTTGTGACAAAATCTTAAATTTTCTTGATTGGGGTAAATATCCTAGGAGCCACTCTCTTTAAAGAATAGGAATTCAGCTCTTTTACCTAATATGCAAAATTTGCCTAGCAGATTCAAGAACCCCTGAACAAGACTACTATTCCCATCACATACTAAATTCCCTTCTTGCACACCTCCTAACCCCAGCAAATTCTGTTTCTCACTCAGGGAGAAATTGATTTTCTTGGTATTCATTTGAAGCAGGGAAGGTCAGGGCTTAGAACACTGGAAATGTATTGTCTAAAGAGCACAGTTTGTATCTTGCTTCCGAGAGAAGATCTTTAAAGATGCCTTGGCTTAGCTGACTTTTTTTCCAGTCCCACATCCAAGAAACATCCTCCAGGGAGAAAGTCAATTTCAAATCTTCACACTGCAGTGGCTTTGGGCATTCGGTTGCAGAATGCAGATCAGCCTGTTTCTTCTCTTTTGAGATAAACGGAATCTGGGACAAGTTTTGAAAGAAAAGTTTTTGAGCATTTCTAAGAGCCTGGACTATGCTGTGATCAGACCTAAAAACCATGTTGCAATGAGAAAGCGAAGTTGGCTTCATCCTTGATCTGTACTCAGGATTTATTTTTATTTCCCAGATCCTCTTAGACAAGCTTTGCATTTGCTAGGTAAATATTCTCAATTAGGCTAGTCATCAATCGTTCTCCTTTGCAAAACTGTGACCACCATGGGAGGTGTGTCCTTAAAATGGTGTGTCTGAAGAACAAATTGCACTGCAATTTCCTATGAAAGACCTCTGTAGAATCTGCAAGTAGTTGAGATGTGCTTGCTCAGACAGAACTATCACAGCACAGAGTGACTCTATGTATCCCTTTCTACCATTTCACTCTAATTTCCTTTTATATAATGGAGAGTTTTGTCATAAAATTGCCTGGAGAAAACATAACAACACTCAAGGAAGCAAACTGAGACCACCTTTCTTTGCTGTGGCTGGTGCAGCAATGGGGGTCTTGAGTATTCATGCAGAATGTTTTTTAAAAATCACATGGATTGCTATCACTTCTTTTTCCTTTACCCAGTATTTTCCCACTCTGATAAGATCACTTCAAAACTTTAGGTGGGGCACCAACCAGATTACATAAATTGTAAACTTCTGTTGAAAGAGTAACCAAATGTGTAGCATCCAAAGTTTCTGTTCTAAGTGAAGATCTTAGGGAATCATGAAGCTCTCCTGGCTTTCCACTCCACTTAGGTCATGAGCAGGTAAAGCTGCTCCAGAAGCTGGCCCACCAAAGTCATGAATGGGCCAGAGACTACAAAGGAAAACTCAGCTTCTAGTCCTGAAAACAAAGCCACCGCACATGAAGCATAGGAACCAGACCCATGGTAAACAGTCTGCATGTATCTCCTCACTAAATACTGACAGCTCCACAAGAGAGGCACTTTTCATAACTGAGGAAACTCAATTTAGAAAGTTTAGAATGAAGTTTAGAAAAATCACACAGTTAGGAAGTAGTGGAGCCCAGGTCAGCACAGGTAGCCTAAACCCAGAAATGGCATTCATAATCACTGTGCAAGTTCATCAATGTCTCTTCATTCTTTCTTTATTTCAATATTTTATTAACTACATACATATATATATATTTATATCATTTTATCCTGAGGTTCTCCCACCATAATCACTTCTTTCTAAACTGTGAGCCCCTAGTGTCAACGATTTCATCCATCTTCATTTTTATAAATGAGATCTTCTAGAACTATTTCTGGCACATGCTAGGTACTTAATAAATGTTATTATTTAATTAAATAGTCAAGTGATGAAAACAGGTAAAAATGAAATTCCCAACCTAGCTTTCCTTGATCTTCAGATTTACTGGGGACAGAAAACAAGACATCCCAGCAGTCAAGTGGAGAATGTTCTAGCTAATTTTCTGAGGTGGACCCAGACCACAGACATATAAGATAGTCAAAAATGCCCTGTCCTCCCTTTCCCCAACCCTATAGTGTAGATGATTTTTCATCTTTTTCTATAACCCTGACTATGTTCCAATGCACAATTGCTGAGCATCCTTCTTTTCCAGCATTTAACTAAATGGGACTTGAAGCAACATGAGAATGATGTACTGATCTGGTCTCTCAGCATGAGGTCCTTGAAACTTCTGCTTCAGAAACGTCTTGAGATGTTGGCTGGTGAGAGGATACCAAGGATCAATTTCAGACTTTCTGTCTTAGAATCTTTGCATCCAGAATGCATGAACTTTAATGTTTCACCAGCTTCCCATGTGATTTTTCTGCATACATGGATTCAGCCAAAAGCACCTCTCTCCTACCCTGCCCCCCCATAAAGAAGGATACTAACTTCTCTTTAAAAAAAAAAAAAAAAAAACCTGACCTTGGGCTCTAGCATTCCAGGAAATCTTTCTGAGGATAGCCTACTTAACTCCATGGGAAGAGCAGATGATACAAAGAACAACCTTCTCTGCTGAAGATGTTTGTTTAATAGAATAGTCTATTTTAACTCCTTAAGGTCACAAGCCTCAAACTCAAGATAAACTTTACAGAAGAAGAAATATATCCAGAATTTTTTTTTCAGTCTTTCCCCTAAGTAATAAAAGGAATTTAGAATCCTGAAGAACTGGGTAATGTAGTTCATTTTCCTAGGACTCAGGTCACAATTAAATGAAAGCAGTGAACTTAAACTATCCTGCTCTACTCCATACCACAGACTGGGCTCCCAGACATCAGCTCCCAGGCTGTGGGTGAGCTGAACAAAGTTAAACTGCCAATCTTCACTGTGATTTCTGATTTTTCATCACACACCAAAAAAATATGGAAAGGAAACTGTGGGTAAGACAGGACAAGAAGTTAGGAGAGAGGCTAGAGGAAGAAAATGTGGATAGAGAAAGTCAAACTGTACCTAAAACATTTGTTCCCCAGGATTCAAACTTAATAGATGGGAAGTTACAGTATTTGAGAATGCAATGCTTGTTATCCTAAGCCTACACTTAGCTTATAAAGCAAATATCTGCAATTCTGCTGATTTAAATTGAAGCCAAAAAAAAAAAGTTTCCTTAATACTGGAAATTGCTTCAAGAAAGGAAATGATTGGGGGTTTCCATGAAAATACGATGGACCAAAAGTTGGTAATTTTGAAAATCAGTGATAGGACCATGGGGTTTCCTATATTTCTATAAGAGGGACAGAGGTTCTGTCTACTTGGCAAATGGATAAAATTTTCCACAATAACAAGTATTTTTAAATGACTTCATTAGGAGTCTATGTTTATAGACAGATTATTTATAGGATTCTGAGGTAGATGAAATTGATTGCAGAAGATGAAGTTTGTGAGTGCAAACTTAGTAAAGGGAAAGGATGCACTTCATTAGTATTTAGCACAAGTCATGCAGGCTCACAGGCAGCCACGAGTCAGACCAGAGTGGGAGCAAAGACCTTGCTGAGACAGAAGCTGACAGTACATGTTGCTCTGGGAAGAATATTTAAGTTGACATCCCTTTTTTTTTTATTAAGGCTTTACATTTTAAAATCATTTTATGTGCTCAGCAAAATTAAGAGAAAAATGGAGACTTTTCAGATACTCCCTGGTTCCTCATGCACAGTCATGTCCATTAACAACATCCCCCTCCCCCCCATCAAGGTTGTTAAAGTTGATGAACTGATGGTTATGATGACTCATAACCATCCAAAGTTCACAGTTTAGATTCCGGATCGCTCATGGTTTTGTACATTCTGTGGGTTTGGGTAGTTGAATACTGACGTGTTTCCATCATTATATATCATACAGAGTAGTTTCACTGCCCTAAAATGCTTTGTGCTCTGCTTAGTCATCCCCTTTCCCCCCTCCCACCCCACCCCTGCCCCCAGTCACCTGGCAACCACTGATCTTTTCACAGTCTCCATAATTTTGCCTTCTCCAGAATGTCTTGTAATTGAATTCATACAGGATATAATTGACATGATTTTAAGTGTGTCACACTTTTGAGGTAACTTTTTTAGATCTAAGTCAGTATCACAAACCCCAGTGAGGTTTTCAGGCTCCAAAATTAGCAAATAATTCTGTCCCTTTTAATTGGTTATTTCTCAGGTTACTTTGATATTTGCCTTCTGCATACATTCAAAGGTTAAAATAACAATATATTTTTTCCAATATTTTTACAACTTGAACAAATTCAGACACATTCAACTGCTAAACGAATCTGACAAATTCCAGGAATACAATATAAAAATGTGATTCTTATTCTAGACTCACATTGCTCAAGTGTTCACAGATGCATTTCCTAAGTCTTGCTCTGCAATTTCTCATTGCATTGCTGCTGAATCCCTGAGTCCAAAGGAGGTATATGACACCAGTCCTTCTATGTTCCAGCACTTCCTTCAGCATAGCTGAGCAATAGAGTAGGCTTAGAGTCTGTAGCTAATTTACTGCTGTCTATTTGGTAGTTGTTTGGATTTCCTTTTAGAAATGCACCATTTTCAGATTATAACTTGATGATTCCTTTCTTCTAGGAAGAATTAGGGATACTCTACCATTGCGTTCATTTGCAAAAGGTTACCCAAGTATATATCCAATTTGGGGGGAAGGTTTGTTCACTGTTTACTGAGTGCTTTGTTCTCGTCACTTTATCCCCCTCTGTCACCTCTTCTTCTGTAGGTGTTGTAAGAGGGGCATTGACCTTGACACTGCAGACCTAATTCCCTGGCTTCTTCTGTTACTTTCAAAATTTTAGTAAGTAACTGAAAATCTACTTCTCACCAATAAAATTGGGAATGAGAGACCTATCCTACCTACCTGATAGAAGACTTGGAAATGAAAAGTGCTGCAAAGCTGTCATGTGTTACATTGTGATTTCATACATGCTAGTTTCATGCTTAGAAAATATTCAATTACTTGGTGCCCTCAACCACTTTCTTGTGTCCCCTGCCACAGACTTTTTTTTTACCTTTTTACCTACCAAACAAACCAACCCAGTCTTATGTCTCCATCATTGTACTATATCTGGTTGGACTACATCCCTAGCAACCTACATGCTACAGAGATCTACTGGATCTCTTAAGTCATCTTTGTCCCAACAATCTCATTACACTCAAACTCTTTAAAAAATACTCTTTCCTTTAGCTCTATTCTACTTTCCTAGGATTGCACCAGTCATTCTGGTTAGTCCTTTCTCCTTTTTTTCCTAGTTCTTTTATTGAATCATTTAACTTTTTTAAACTCTCAAGGTTTTGTTTAAATAAGTTAGTATAAATGTAGGTTTAATTGCTTTGGGGCTCTTGTTTGTTTGTTTGTTTCAGTGTTACCTTTACGCATGTAGAGAAAAAAAAAAAGGTCCCCTGCTGGTTTAACAGAGAAAACTCTCAACTATTTACACAGGAGAAAGCAAAGATGTCAATTTAAATACTCTTTCCTGGCTATACACAATTAAACAAAATTAAAGAGATTTAGAGACACTTTGCAAACTAAAGGTTATTTTCATAAGATCTATCATGTAATGTCCAAGATGCTATTGCTAAAAATATCCATTGCAAAGAATTTTAAGATGCAAAATAGAATTTGCTTTTCTGCAGCTACAAGAGAAGGTGGAATTTTTTCTCCTTGTGACACTAAGATTTCTTGCACCAGCAATTAGAGGCATCTGCAGTTTGAAGGCTAATACTGAAATTCCATTAGTTAGCTAAAAGAAGCATTACAGAAAATGTGGAACTTAAAATTCAGGGAATGAGAGGTGGAAAGGATTTTGAACAATTGCAAACATAAAATGCTTTATGTTATGGCCCCACATTTCTTGGGGCCAGATCTGAAATACTGAAGTAGCTCTATGCTCAGTCCCAGGATCCTGACTACTGTTCTTTCACTGTACCCCTTCCTGCTGGATGACATCGATTCCTGTGTCCTTAATTAACTTCTCTTTGCAGGCGACTCCCCAGATTCTATCTCTAGCTGAAGTTCTCTTCTAGGTGTCTGAAAGATACTCCACAACTGCTTGCTTGGAATCTTCAATTAGAATCTCACAGTCACCAGAGAATAAATATTGCTAACACATCCTCTTAGAGTTTTGGTCCCTATAACCTTTCCCACTTATGTCATTGACATAGAACTGAGTGGCACCATCCCCCCATCTACTGAGTTTTTCAAACCAGATATCAGTGTCATTCTTGATGTTCTCTTTTTCACACTCCTCTAATGTGTCCAATTTATCACTGTCTTATTTACTCTACATTTGACTTATGTCTTGACTCTATCAGCTTTTCTTGGACTCCAAGGCCCCTTACTCCAGTCGAGGCTATGATCTTTTCTTAGGGAGTGGAGTGGGGCAGAAAAAGCACTATTACAATCCCCTTCCAATTGAACTTTTATTCTTGTCCCAATCCAGTTCATTCTTCCTAGAACAGATGAGTTGCTTGCGTCAATCTCTTGAATAGCTTTCCCTTACATTTACAAATCAACCAAGCTTCTTAACATGCCTCCAAGTGCTTGCACAGTCTGCCTGTTTAGCTCTTTATTCTCTCTACTCTCATTCCATCCCTCTCGCCTCACTAACAACACTCCAGTAGCACCAGCTTTTTACAGTTCCTCTAATATGCCATCTTCTTTGCCACCTTAAAAACCTGTAAATGCACTAGTTCAATTACTACTATCTGGAACATTCTTTTAGCAGGCTTTTAAAATACTAGCAATTTCTCAGCTCACCTCCTCAAAGAGGTTTCCCAGGGCATTGCCTCTATGAGGAATGTCCCTATCACCTCCTTTGGTGGCTTTCTATTATTTTCCTCATGATATTCATCTTAAATTTTGCTATTATCTCTCTATTAGTTTACTTGTCCAACTCATCCCAAAACTAAACTGTGTGTAGATACAGAGCATGATTAGTTGGTTCTCATTGCACAATAGTACCCAACCCTGGCTAGGATGTCTGGAATGGAGCAGGACTTCCAAAATCTATTTAGAGGGAGTCTATTGACAATTGTTTGTTTGTTTTTGTTTTTGAGACTAGGTCTCGCTATTTTTGCCCATGGAACCGCAGGCTCTCATTGTCCGGGGTACCACGGACTCAAGCAATCCCCAGCCTCAACTTTCCAGGTACCTGGGATGACAGGCGCGTGCCACCACGCTCAGCTATTTTTTTTGGAACTAGGTCTCGCTATGGGCCCCTGGCGGGACTCGAACCGCGATCCCTAGTCCCGGCCACTTCATAGGCTGAAGCTTACAGGCATGAGCCACCGTGCCCGGCGTCTATTGACAATTGAATTTACAAAATTAAGGATATATAAAACAGAGAAGACTTGTAAATGTCTTCTCTAATTCTTCAGGGGTAAAAAGAGGCAAATATTTCGCTCAGTTTCATGATCATGATGATTCTTAGACATCGCAGGATGAGAGCAGGGCAGGGATTGCCCTGTCCATCGAGTATGGTCGCATTACTGTTTTTTCTCCATCAGATGTTAAGAGTATTGCCTTGCTTCACAGAACAACCAAAAATGTCTCTGGATGATTCCAAAGTCCACTAGAGGGCAAAACCACACTCAGTTGAAAACCACTGACCTACAAAGTAAACGTTCACTATGTCATTTTTTTAAAGTCATTTTACCCACCCCTCAAAATATTAAAATGATTAAGTGAGAAGGCTAATGCACCAAGAGTATAAGTGACCTATTGAAAGTTACATATAATTAAGAGTAGAAAAAAGAGCAAAATTCAGCCAACAGACCTCCTATTTAATGCTAGAGTAGATTCCTGATTCACAAACAACTGGGTAAGTGCATTTCTGAATGTGAATTTCTACGTTCACTTTGAGAGATAACAGTAATTTACTTGCATCAACATTAACATTAATTAATATCGGCTAACTGGACAGACACAGACTGAATTTACAAAATTACTTTGAGGCATGAACTTGTTTTCCCTAGTCTCCAGGAAGCCTTATATCAAATAGTGTATTTTTAATAATGTATTTATATATAAATATATGTATATATTTCACATATTTGTATCCCTGAGGTTCACCCACCACATCCCCTCCCTGACCACTCCTGCCCAACCCCCCACCCCCAGTTGTGCACTTTAGTTCAGTTGTTGACTTGTTTTGACTTTTCCTCCTAGCCTTTTGTTTGTTTTACCTATATCCCATATATTAGTGAAACCATTTGTTTCTGTATTTTTCTTTCTGACTTGTTTCTGCTAATATGATTTCTTCTAGGTTCATCCATTTTATCTCAAATTCATCTAATGTGTCATTTTTAATTGATGAGTAATATTCCATTGTGTAGATATACCACATATTTTTCATCCATTCATTTGGGACATTTGAGTTGTTGTCATGTTCTTGCAATTATAAATAATGTTGCAATAAACATCCGAGTACAGGTGTCCCTTTGCGTAAGTATTGAGGTCTCCTTTGGGTAGATTCTCAGAAGAGCAATTTCTGGGTCAAATGGTAGTTCCATTTTCATTAGTTTGAGGGTCCTTCACTTAACATTTCATACAGGCTGAACACCAGCAGGATAAGAGTGTTCCCACCAGCAGAGCAAGAGTGTTCCTTTCTCTCCAAATCCATGCCAGCACTTGTTGTTGCCCATTTTTTTTTTATATGGGCCATTCTTACTTGTATAAAGTGGTATCTAATTGTGGTTTTGATTTTCAGTTCCCCAATTATTAGTGATGTCGAGCATTTTTTCATATGCCCATTGACCATTTGTATCTCCTCTTTGGAGAAGTGTCTTTTTAGTTCTCCTCCCCCATCTTTTGACTGGGCTTCTTGTTTGGTTTTTGCTAAGTTTGGTGATTTCCTTATGGATCTTTGTTATCAAACCCTTATCACTTTTGTGGAGGGCAAAATTTTTCTCCCACTCAGCTAGGTTTTTGCTTTGTTTTGTTTGTTGTCTCTTTTGCTGCACAGAAGCTTTTTCATTTGATGTAATCCCAACTGCTTATGATTTCCCTCATTTTTTTGTCAGCTGTAGATGTGTCCAGAAATGGATTTCTGAAGTGTAATTCATGGAGGGTTTTGCCCAAGTTTTCCTCTATATGTTTTATGGTTTCAGGTCTTATATCCAAGTCTTTTATCCATTTTGAGCCGGTGTTTGTACATGGTGAGAGGGAGTTGTCTTGGTTCATTTGTGTTGCTTTTTTTTTTTTTTTTTTTGCATGCCTTGGTCCAGTTTTCCCAGCACCATTTATTGAAGAGGTTGTACTTGTTCCAAAGTAAGTTTTTCACTCCTTTGTCAAAAATTAGTTGAGGGCAATCAATTCTGTTCCATTGGTATGATTGTCTGCTTTTTCTACCAGTATCATGCTGTTCTAATTACTATGGCTTTGTGGTATAATTTGAAGTCTGGACTAGTAATATCTCCATTCTTTCTTTTTTTGGTCAGGAGGCTTTTTGATATTCAAGGTCCTTTGTTATTCCATATGAATTTCAATAATTTTTGTTCTCTATCAAATAGTTTTTAACGTACTGGTGCTTTAGTAAGACTTTTAATCAAAATTATTTTATTTTACATGATAAATTTATATTTCATAGCTAGTTTTTTCTGGTAAAACCTCAGAATGACATGAATATTCTAACTTCAGTTGTTTTTTTTTGTTAATTCATACAATGTGTATTTCTATCTGACATTCATGAATGCTTAAAACATAATGAGTGTGAACTATTTTCTCCTACTTCATATATCAACTTGTTTTATCTCTAAATCAAATTTATTTGTATTCTGGGCCAGGTGCCACTTTATGTTTTCCTAAAAGTAAAAATAAAGGTATATTTGCAAATTATTACAGCTTCAACATCAGCTGAGGCTGATTTTATACTAAGTGCTTTCACTGAGGCTTTACTTAGAACAGTCCTTTGATTCAGGGACTCATACCTATTTCACAGATACAATACACAAAGGAATCACCTCACCTAAGCTATAAAGTCAGGAATGGAAATCAAGCCCTTCTAATGTCAAAGAGAAAATTATTAACAAACAAAAGATATGTCCTGCTTGGTAGGACTGAAAACCATGCTATGCTGCACATCTCTGATGTTCTTTCAGATCATAAGAGCTGATCACTGGTTTTTCTGAAAAAATCTGAGACTTGAGAGCAACCTCAAGAGAAACTTCATATTCCTCAAGAAATATGAGCTAAGCAAATTGGCCCCGAAATTGTTCGCGGATTTTGGAATGACCAGAGCAGCATCTAGGAAATGAGACAGGATGCAGTTATTCTTCCAGTCTTCCCCAAATTCAACCTTTTGATTTGGGGCTAATGAGTTAGAATGATGTCATCTGGATATGCCCGCACCATACATTCTGAGACCTGCAAGTACAGCATCTAGGAAACTCCATCCATGCTGTTATTTCCCTACCTTCTACCAAGTCTCTTTAGTGCCAGGTGCCTTTCAACATCTCTAAATGTTGCTTTTTGTTCATATTTTGAGGAAACATTAACATTGTGTGAAAAGCACTGTACAAAGCATAAAAGATACAAAGGACCCAAAGCATAAAACAAATCCAAATCTCCCAACAGGTACCATCTGCCTGCTGTATCATCCTTTCAAACTGATATCCATCCTTTCAAAAATCAGCCAGGACTAAGCCCTACCACCTGCCACCATACTCTATAAATACCAGGTCCCATCTGCCTGGCTCTTCTTCTTCCACTTAGTTGCTCTAGCAACTGCCTTGTGTCCAACTGCTATTTCTGCGTGGTCTAGTCCATTCACCTACTGATTGAACTCATTCTACACTAACAAAGGTTTCACAAGCTCTCCTCTGAAGATATCCCTCATTTCTGACTTCAGTCTGAGATGTTTGGATGAGTTTAGGGAGTGCCATACTTTTGTTTACAGTGCTAATGACCCTTGACTCCCAATTATTCTGAAGACTTATTAAGTATCACTCATGAAGTGATACAGATCCTTCTTACAAAAGAAAGCAGAAATGACTGGAAAGTTAAAACAAAAGACAGTGGCTCTAAGAATTTTAAGAACCACTTGCCTAATAAGTCTTTCCAACTAAGAGGAAAGCTGGATGTGGCTAAAAACAAAGAAGCAACCTCAGGAGAGCTGTTGAGTTAATAATGTGCGTGCTTTCTCAAGTTCTAGACTGTAGTTCCTCAAGTAAAGCACCAGAGACATGCTCAATTTAAAATGCTCTTTTAAAAGATGATAGCAATACTTTACTTTCCCATTCTCAGAACATCACTTCTCTGCCCCTTTAGTCCTCTTTGAGCACTTCCTGCCCCCTATACTTCATGCAGCATTTAAACTGAACACCAGACTCTGAAATATTTTCCTTTGTTTTTGACAAAGAATATATTCCTGAATGTATTTGTATCAGTACAATCACTTAATGCTGATGCTGCCTCAAGTAGGTCACTTCATCTTCCAGGATCCCAGTTTTATGAATGAAGTGATAGTATCCTAATAACTAACACTTATTGATTTAGGTGTCATAGATGCTGGTTGGTTTTGCCAGTCCTGTATAGATCGATGTCATCTTCTTTCTAATAACTTCTTATAAATGAGAAAGTCATTGTAAGCATCTGAACTGAGTTTTTGCAAACATAATACACTTGCATTTAACTTCCCTTTTGCCACCAATACTGTCCTGATGTTCCTTGTGGATAGACATGTCCCCATTCTTAGTCATGTTCTAGCTGAATGAGTGAGCTTCTTTGCCTTAATATGATTCCTCCAGGATGCAGAGATTGATTGACGGGAAGGCATGTGACTCAGTACCTGCCAATTAGGGTGATGTGGGAATACCAGATACTGTGAGGAAGACTGATGAGTGTTCTTAACCCATATCACATGGTGTGAAATATAAAATCATTTTGATCCTATGAAGAGAGAGCCTCCATATGAAGAGTCACGTGTATGTAGAGTCTGTGGTGAAGGCCATGACATAGGATACAGAATAAAAAGATGAGGAAAATCTGATCCTTGAAGACATTATTTATTAATGGATCTGTACCTGAAATAATGTCTACCATGAGCCATCAGATCTTCTTTTTTGTTTTTAACAGTTTCTAAATCATTAGATTGTATTTTCTGTATCTTGCAAACATAAGCATTTAAAGCAGCATTCATCCCAGGGTTGGCCAGTTAGAGAACACCAATCTTTTGGATCCCTGCAATTATTTAGTAATTAGGTCCAAAGAGGCATGAGAAGCCAAGGCAGGATCTCCCCAGGATTCCCCAGTCATTGCTCTTGGACTTTTTTTCTTCCCCAGCTTTGCTAAGCACTTTCTCCCTGAGCTAGGCAAAGAGAGAATCTACCCCATAGTCAAATCATTTTCTAAGAACATTTCTTGAATTGTGAGGTCTCTGCAATGTCAAACCTATCCAGGTCTAGACTTTGACTTTTAACTACATGAAACATTTCCTTTTGCTGAACTAGTTTGAGTGGTTCTATTACTTATAACTAGAAAGGACTTTACTAGCCTGCCTATGCTAGTAAGACTTTATACACGTGAGAAGTCATAGCTGCATCCATTTCATAGATCCAGGGAAATAAGGGTCAGAAAAGTTAAGTGGCTTGTCCAAAGTCACAGAGCAAGTAGTCAAGAGCTCCTACATTCAAAATTTCATCATTAATAACTGCGTTAAATGACTTTCAGCTACTTTCATCAGGTTGGTAATGATTTTCAAATTCTTGTTTAGCTGCTAACCTCTATGGGACAAAAAGAAATGCTGTATTCTCAATGAGTTATTTCACTGGTATGTCCTCAGGAAAGATTTCATCAAAGATCTAGCTACCCTGGTACTCAACAAAGCACTTAACAGCTGTGGATTCAGTTTGTCACTGTCAAACTGAAGTAGTTCAGCATTATTCATTTTCCTCCAAAACCATGAGTGCCTCCCAGGAGGATATTTACCACATAGTTTAAAGCAAATGCATAATGCATATATTGGTGCCTAAAAGCAGAGTCAGCAATATTCACGTTCTACTGTTTATATCCAAAATAAAAGGCAGTAAGCTTAAGGATGTCAAATGGCAGTCTCTTCTAGTTTTACTTTAATAGTAGCAGTGGTAGTAGTAACTACTGTTGATGGTGGTAGTAGTGATGGTGGTGGTGATGATGGTGATAGTGATGGTGATGGTGGTGGTTGTGGTGGTGGTGACAGTATGATTACTACCTTGAAAACAGATAATAAAATCCAAGTGAGAAGAATTCTACTAAGAAAAACAATTTCAATTAAATCACCTATATTATGTTTATCTCAGGCCATGCTATATTAGGAAATCATATACCATCAGCCTTTCCTTTTTCTTCAGAATAAAGATAAGCCCAAGTGGGATGTGAGTCTGTTGAACATTTTTCCTGTGCTATTCAATTATTACTGCTTAGACATTAGACAAAAGTCAGGGTTAACCCTTATTCATAACTTTCAGATAGATTCATCTCTTCTGACTCATAAAGAATAGGGCATCAGTCAGTGTGAGTGACCTCATGCAATTCTGTCTCTCAGTCTCTAGAAATGGGTATATCTAGAAATGGGTAATCAGCAAGCATATATTAGTCTTCCATGACTGTTATCTATTGTAGATAGTCATGCATTGTAGTAACATATGACTAATTTAGCGCTTTAAAATGTTTGGAAGTCAGAAGTCAAAAAGAGTTTTAAGGAATTGATATTGAGGTACAGGGAAGGCTATTTCCTTCTGGAGTCTCAGAAGAAAATCATTTCCCTGCTTCTCCCATCTGCCAGGGGCTTCCATATCTCCTACCAGCATCACCATCATATCTGTTTATATCATCCCATCATTTGCCACCACAATTGACCTCCTTGACTTCCTCTCATGAAGACCACAGTGACATTCTCTAATGATCCACATCATACTTCACGGGAATATTTCCATCCCAAGACCATTAAATAATCATTTCTCCACAGTTACTTTACAGCATGTTTAAAATCTGTGAGTTTTGGAACTAAGATGCAGATATCTTTGGAGACTACAACTCAGCCTATCATGGTAAAGAAGCCTGAATCCCCAGTGCACGATAGGGAGGAAATTTTTAAATATGGACTTAAAAATAATCATATGAGCAGTTATGAAACTCCAGATGGTTCTCTTGATGGAGTGGGATGGTTATGGATGAAAGATAGCCATGCATTGTCATTTGTACGAATACACTAATATACAACGTGATACAATTAGACCAGACCCATAGCACAAGACCTGCTATCAAATAAAATAGGTTGCATCCCTAATTTTGCCACTTACAAGCTCTGTGGATTATTCTACCTCTCCGAAACTGTTATATCTCTTTGAAGCAAGGGTACGTACCCTCTTCATAGCACCAATGTGAGTATAAAATATAAAGGGTAAACCATTAATTCTAGTGCATGGAATATAGTCAATAACCTATAAATGGCAATTATTTGTATAATACTAGTCATAATCAAAACTATAATAATCTCTGATTACTAAACTTGTGAAATAATTGAATATATTGGCCAGGGAAATTTAGAATTTCTAAGGTTTTTTTTAAGGCAAGAAAACTATTTTTCTCCAACACTATCATAATTTTTAGTAGCAAAGACATGATTTTTGCCTGAGGTTTCTCTCTAGCAAACAGGAAGAAATTATTGATCCCCACCTCGTTATGCAACCCTGCACTCTTCATAGAAGGAGATTAAAAAGACTTAGATGTATTCTCCATTCTCAGGAGCCTCGCACTGCAGTTAATGTTGACAAGACTAACTTATTTAAAACAAAGAGCAAAATAAGAGACCATATCGAATTGAGTTTCAAGTACACAGAATGGATGATAAATGCAATAAAATCCCAAGAGAAAAACAGGTTAGTATGGGCTAGAATAGTAAGGCATGAAATGAACATAAACTAGAACTTAGGTAGTATTTGTTTGGCAATATTTGGATATTGTCAGACATGGGGAAATGAAGGACCAGAGAGGCAAAGGCTAGAAGTCAAACATAAATCATTGTCACTGGGCCAACCTGTGCTGTGAAAGACTAATGCAAGGACACAAGTGCTGGAAGAGGGGAAAAAAAGCACTTAAAGAGTCTGGAGTTAAATTGTGTTTTGTTTAATGACCTGCCTATTTTTTAAAAATTATTGATATATTTATTTTCTTATGTTGTTGTTAAATTTTGGACAGCATTTGATTTCTCCCCCCCAGGTGTAGTTCCTGTAGTTTTCACACCACCCTAGCCCTGTGATCCATCACTAGAGTTGCTTGTGTTCTTCCTGCCCCTAGCCCCATGCCGCAGATCTACAGTCAGTTTGCAAGTTATGTCTTTTTCCTAAGGTTTTGTTCATCTTTTCTACATTCCACATATAACTGAAACCATCCTATATTTATCTAAGCCTTCCAGTATTTATCCCTTAGCATAATCCATCTTTGTTGCCACAAAGAGCAGGAGTTTATCTTTTTTGATTGCTGAGTAGTACTACATTGTGTATATATACCATATCTTCTTGTATTTATTTATTTATTTATTTATTTATTTATTTGTGGGAAGAAAACAAGTTACAGATAGGTATACATATTATAATACCATAGTTACAAAATTATAAATCATGCATAATAATATATTATTTACTCATATGTATGATTTAAAAGTTTCAAATAACACGGGAATTGATAAACATAAAATCCAGTGTACTGATTATTATTACTGGGAATGTATAATGGGGAGTAGGATAGATGTCCACAGACAATGTCAACTATTTCTGTAATGACTGATTTGTTTTTTTAATTTTTTTTTATTGTGTGTATATATACACACACACACACACACACACACATTACATTATTGTGTACCCTGGGGTTTTTCCATTTCCCTAACACCTGCTAACCATCCTACTCTTTTGTACCTCCACCTCCTCCACTTTCTTCCCCCTCCTTGTCTCTTGCTCCATCGTTCAGCCTTGTTGGTTGTTTCTAACTTTTCTTATTCATTTGTTTGTTTTTCCCTATATCCATCATAAGTGAGACCATCCTGTATTCCTCTTTTTCTTTTTGGCTTATTTCTGAGTCCTTCTAGTTCCATTCATGTTGCTGCAAATGACATATGTTTGTCCTCCTTGATTAATGCATAGTATTCCATCATGTATATATACCACATTTTTTTCAGTCATTCATTGGTTTGGGGGCATTTGGGTTGTTTCCATATCTTAGCAATTGTAAGCAGAATTGTAAGCAATTGTAAGCAGGCCACTGATATAAAATAGTATCTCAGTGTTGTTTTAATTTGCATTTCCCTGATTATTAATGATGTTATTAAATGATGATATTAAAGATGTTATATCACATCTTCTTGATACACTCATATATTAGGAGGCATAGGTTGTTTCCATACCTTGGTTATTGTAAATGGTGCTGCAAGAAGCACTGAAGGGCAGGTTCCCCTTCAAATTAGTGCTTTTGAGTCCTTTGTGTAAATTTCCAGAAGTTGAATTGCTGGATCATATGGTAGATCCAAGTTTAGTCTTTTGAGAAACCTCTGCACTGCTTTCCATATTGGCTGACCAGTTTACATTCCCAATGTAAGAGCATTCTTTTTCTCCATAGCCTTGCCAGGACTTCTTGCTTCAGTTGTTTTTTGTTTGTTTGTTTGTTTGTTTGTTTGCTTGCTTGCTTGCTTGTTCATTTTTAGTATGAGCCATTCTCATTGATGTGAGGTGTTTTCTCATTGTGGTCTTCATTTACACTTCCCTGACATAAGTGACATTGGGCATAAAACATTTGGATCATGTCTTCACTCTTGCTAGCTTGGTTGCCTTAGATAATTCCTTCAGCTTTTCTGATCCTGAACTTTCTCACCTGCAAAATATGATTGAGAATACCTACCTAAAAGTATTGTTGCAAAATTGTGAAGATAATGAATGGGAAGCTCTTAGCAAATGCCAGGAACATATTAATAATGGGCTAAATGGTGTTTTACCAATAGTTGTACTGATGGTTGTAGAATCATCATGCTTGGTTGCAGAATCATAGATAGTCAGACACAGAACAAGTTACAGAGATTATTTTACTCAGGCCCTTCATTTAGGAGGAAAGGTACCTGAAATCGACAGAGACAAGATGAACTAGCCAGACCTCATCTACTGTTCTTTCCACCACACCTCGCTGATTTAGCATTCCTACTCCAAAATAGCTAGTTGTTGGTGCTCTTGAATGTGTAAAATTAGCACTGATTTAGGAATCCTTTTTAAAAGATTGCTGAGTGTTAGCTGCCTCCAGTTAGAGGGAGGATATAAGAAAGCCAAAAATCTACAAATAGAAGTTTTTAAGCCTGCAATAACCACTCCACCAAGAGCAAAAGTTGGACTAGGGCCACTATGGACTTAAACTCTTTTGCCTGGTCTGCCTCCAACCTACCTCCTACCCCAGCTTCCAGCTAGAAAAATTCCACTTTGGTTTTGGGAAGTTTAAACCAAATCCATTAAAAATCTCTTATATATATTGGGATTCTTTTTATGCTCTGGAATTTCTCAGTACTGGAAATATATTTAAAATTCATTTCACAAAACACTTGCTGTGATTCCTAATAAAAACATTCTGAAATACAGTTTCTTCAGTTGGTGCGGTGAACGGAGTGAACCATGTTCTTATACTGCCCCCTTCTGGTTGATGGCCAAAGGAGACAGCCTGCCTGATATAAGAAATGTGCTCAATTTTATTTTAAATAAGAGCTCTCTTTTGGAATCTCCTAGCCCCAGACCTGTTGATAGGCAAATATAAGTAATTTTCTTTCTAGAAAAAGTTACATTGGATGAGTAAGTCATTAATTTTAAAGTAAAGACAGCTGTGGTGGTCTGGAAGGGCAATCAGTAGGAAACATTTCTCAACTGTATTTACATCAGTCAGGAACACTGATACCAGGATACCAGGAAGAAACAAAATTTGCTTCTCAGTGTCTGAGACTGGGTAATGGGAGGTTTCCTCAGATTCTGAGTTTAGCCAAATCACAGAATCTGAGTTTAGCCAAATCACGTAATTCCATTAACATACGGTACGCAGCAGGAAAAGATAACTGACTTTGCTTTCTTGGTAAAACAGTAGAAATGAGAGACCGATTTCTACCATATCATGGCTAAATAGAGATCAATTTGTGGAATGAATTTGGGGCTCTGTTAGCTCTTTTCTTCCTGGCCATGACTCTGAGGATGTCATAGGCAGGTGTAATTCCCCTTCAGCCAGATACAGCAGTCTGTTAGTTATGATAAGGTAGGCTAAGCCACAGTGATAAATGAGCATAAAATCTCAGATTAATCTGGGGAAAAATTTTTATTTCTAGCTAATATAAAATCCACATGGCCAGGCCTTGCTGCCTTTATACCACTATATTCTAACTGCCCTTTTTTTTCATAGCACATTCAAAGCTATTTTGGACTGAGAATCATATCTATTCAATTCTATGTTGTATCCCTGATATTCAGACAATGATTGGCACACCAGTACTCGGATGATATTTGTTGAAACATGAAAGAACAAAGGAATAGGTGAATAAAGGAAGCAAGCTAAATAGCCCAGGCCTCCCTTCTGGGACCTGACTTCCTCATCTTCCTCCCTAAACTTTAGGTGCAGACCCACCTAGCAAAAGTACACGTTACACTGAGATAGTGGTCCCCTGGACTTACGGTCTCTGCCATAGTATCATGCCCATGACATTGAGCTATATCTTTTAAAGGTCTTCTTGGTGAGTTTTTGACAAGTTGGGGATATGAGTCAACAAGGGTGGGAAGCATATATTCTTAGCAACAAGGCTTTGCAACGCTTGGATTAGGGAGAGAGTGGCGAATATAGGACACAGCCCACTGGAGCTCTTAGAGATAAGGCGCCAATGCCAGCAAAAGAAATCAGAAAAGCAATGCAATATACAGTTAAAGCACAGGAGAACCAAAGGGAGAGAATTTTATATTTAGGAGATAAAATAGAGAAGAAAAATGGTACTTTAACTTGTGATTAGTCATCAAAACAAAACATATATAAGAGCCTTGACCCTGTGAGTTCTTTCCCCTTCCTCTTTCACTTTTCTCTCTGTCTTGCCATTTTTAATCCACCAAATACTGAACTCATACTGTGACCACTACTCTGATTCTTCTTCCCTAAAGATCTTGTCGTTTCTGACAGGTATTTTAGTAAAGACCTTTTTAACCTTTGCCCATTGATGGATAACAAGCCAGCAAATGGGGTTCTCTATATTCCTGAACCAGCACAAGGAATCTTCCATGTATTTCTTGAAGACCTGGCAGATGGCTATTTTGCATCTGAAGCAAGTATGTGTGGAACTACAAAGACACTGGACACAAAACCTCTGAACCACAAACCTTGCAGTTTAATAAGAACTGCACCACAGAGTACTAAGTTTGTCTAGTACAAGATATAGGGAAAGGAGTAATAACATGAATCCCAGCACCTTTCTTTTTACTTGCAGCTTGAGAGCTTATGACTTTTACTAAAACACAGACCTATTTGCCCCCAATTCTTTCCTCCTTCCTAGCCCCACTTCACCTGATCTGGTTGAGTATTTCCAACAGAATGTGCAGTTTCCACCCCCAACCCATGGTTAATGGAAGAAATGCACTGTCATTGAGGCTTATATTTGCCTGACCTTTTGCATACTCACATTAGGCAATGATGACTATTTCTGGACTGCAAAATACTAAGTGAAGAACAGATAGATTATATAGTGTGCTTTCTAAGTGGCATGTTGCTATGGTTTCCCACAAAAAAAAAAAAACAAAAACCAGAATTATCACCATTAGGTTATCTGAAATCAGCAGGATTGCACCAAACAAAGCAATGGACTGTCCTTTGAACATAGTTCCACCTAGCTCATCAAGTCAAGTCTCAGGCTAGTAAGGCATAATGATGTATTTTGGAAAAAAGTCTTCACTGAAAGCAATAAGATTTGCAGGACATTCATAAGACTAAAACTGTGTCATTGACCTTTGTTGATAAGTGACTTTTTCTATATTTTCCTATATCTAGGTCCTTTATGCCAAAAATTACTGAATCTAAGAATCTGGGCAAGAAGATGGGAGCAGGCACTCCTGTGCTTAAAATTCTTCAAAAGTTCCCATTGCTCCTAAGATAAATTCGAAAATCATACCTTATGCCCTACTGTTCAATGTATGGTTAAATTCTAGACTACTTCTTATTCTCACCTTACCCCACACTTGCCCAATTCACATTTTCTTTCTTTTATTACATTCCTATAAAATATCAAGTTTCTCCCTGAACTAGAGTCTTTTTTATTTTACTCTGCTCTTCCACATAACTGCCGGTCTTAACTCTTACAGATCTTGTGGGTTTCAAATACCACATACTAAGATGTCCATCACTGCCCTCCGTCTGCCCCATCTAAATTGAGTTTCCATTTTACGCTGAGAACCTTGCACTTTCATTTTGTAGCATGAATCAAAATCTGAAATGAATTCTATGGCTCTGTGAGTTTATAATTTCCCCACTAACATAAAGCCTTGAACTCACGGATTATGTCCTGTTGGTCTCTCTATAGGCCAAAACATTACAAAACTTGACACTTAGTAGGCATTCAATACTGAATGGATAAATTAGCCCACTGACTTCAGTCCTAATTATTTTGTAATTAAGAGGGACTAGATATCAATTTATTCACTTAATGAGTGAGCAAATACTAAAACCGAAGAAAATTCAGAGATGTCTTGTCCTTGAAAAGATTATGAACATAATATGACAAAATAGAACAAGAGGAACAAAGAATCATTCACAAATGCAACAGTTGACTGAGGACATTTCTTGTCTCTTTTGGGAACCTAATACTGACAATCAGGGCAATGAATGTGGTACGGTCAATAGTGTCATGCTAGAAACACCCCTGATGACTCACTAAAAGACAACACAACCAGTTCAGTTGGTATGTCATCACAAACCTTGAACTAAGATAAAAGAAAGACAGAGATTCAGTAGGAAAGAAGGTTTTTGTGGAAAGAGAGTGCTGCGATATTGTCCCCTCTCTTCCCTCAAGTCATATAAAAAATCCGTAGGAAAATTGTTCAGGGAGATTAGCAAACACAGATCCTGTGTGTTTGGGGTGGGGGGGGGGGGAGTATGTGTTCATACAGAGAGGCAGCTGGACCAAAGTCAAAGTAAAAAAGCTCTTACTTCAGGAAAAGGGGAACATCAGTAGCACACTGATGGGTAGAAGCCACAGAGTTAGACTGTAAGGATGTCAGAGCCTGCAAGGGCAGCACTAACTTTTATGGGGCAGCCAGTTTCTTCACAAGCAACATTTTGCCCTTTCTCTATCAACTGGCTTGCACTCAGTGCACACACATAGTCCCATAGACGATTACATGCAAGCACCATACTTAACTCTAGAGGATACAGGAATAGAAGAGTGAATGGGGAGAAGAGGTATAGCAAACTAAATTAAAGAAAAAATCCTTTCCTGTTGGTGGACTGGGGCATCAGATTCCAGCCTGCAGAGGAGGAGGGGGAAATGGAGAGAAGCCTTGAATTGGATAAGAGAATAAAGTTTTGTTTCAGATTAGACTGGAATTATAACTTATAAGAAGGTTCTTCTCATACCTGAATATGTACAAGATCTGCCAAGTATCTTCTAAGCTGGAAAAGGGTGATCCAAAGAGTGTAGTTGATGCCATTGCTTGGAAAATGATGATTTCTGATTGTAGCTTCTCAAGCCCAGTTGTCCAATAAACCAACTGCATGAAACACAAAGTGATAAATTTAATAAGAGAAAAATAGAATCAAACTTGTGCTTAATGCATAGACAAAATATATTCATATTATTGTTAAGCAAAAGTTACTCATAAAAATAGAAGAATTCTCTTCAACTCCCAGGAGAATAGTATATCCTACAATTATCCTAAGTTAATTCAATAATTTCTATGAATATAAAATAACCACATCTGATATCTGGATACATTGTCCTATGCAAAGAACTTTTGATAATAAATGTATCTGTCAATCATAACCATATTCCCATTTCCAATTAAGAAATAAGAGACTAAACCAAGCAACTGAAAATGATGGTCAATCAGCTAATTTGACCCCACTACCTATTTTGGTATGATCCTTCAGTTATCTTATTACATTTTTTTTTCAAACACATGTAAGTTTTTACATTTTTTAAATATTG